>PVIC010020554.1:5472-29515 GCA_004025085.1 Thryonomys swinderianus
GCGTAAGGACCTGAGTTCGATCCCCGGTTACCACATATAATGCTGGGCGTGGTGGCTCACGCCTGTAATCCCAGCACTTGGGAGGCAGAGACGGGAGGATTGCTGAGTTCGCGGCGGCTTGCCTGGGCACCATAGTGAGCTCAGGGCCAGCCTGAACTACAAAGCAAGACCCTGTCTCCAAAAAGAAAAAAAAAAAAAATGCTTTCATCATAATTATTTAACGATTTTTTTAAATTGTTCCTTTCCTAAAAACTGAAATATAACACGGTATTATATACTCAAAGAGGAAAAGCTCTTAACCTTAAATTCAATAGACTTAGAGAAGTTGGGTTTTCTAAAAATCTATTTTCTTGATTGAATTGTTAACTCACACATTAAATCAATGCTTCAGAAACAAAACTAAAGCTTTGCAACCAATATGTTTTTAATGAAGCACATTCTATTCCAATATTTCAGCAGTAAGCCTTATTGTGTAGCTCTTATTTTGAAGTAAACAGATATAAATAACCCTACATATAGATACAAAATTTTCCTAAAGAAATCTTAGCATGCAAAATGTTCTAAATTAATAAAGTAACCTCCCTATATCCCCGTGACACATCTGGCTACTGAGAAACATCACACCCATTATTTTAGCAAAGGAAATCAGCACCACAAACTCTTATTGATGAGGCTACCAAAGCACACTAGAGCAGCCTGACTGAAATAGAATATACCAACCTTGCAAGGTGCTTACTCAATTCAATGGTTTCCTAGCTCCCTTCACAGCAAAAATTAAACCACCTCCACAGGTGGGAAAGCCACACTGCAAAGCAATACTGTTGTGTTAAGAATTCAACAGATTACTCACAGAAGACCTAAAATCAAACTCTGAAAAGCTACCTGAAAAAGACAAGATGTTAGACCAAAAGAACACATTTGCCATTCATTTAACAGATAATAACTTATTAATATTCAGAATGTGTAAAGAACTTATTTATAATAAATGTGCCAAAACCTTCAGAAGGAATACTCCACAACAGTGTGAAAGAATGAACCTGATCTGTATTTCAGCAATTGAAAGGTATGTTAACACATCATGACATTTCACTGAGTGATGCAGAAAAATGGAAATAGTTCACATTTAACTCTTCTAGGGAGTAAGAAAAAGGAGGGAGTACGAACAGGTAAATAGGAAGCACAACACATTGTTAAGATTTACTTACTCTGTATTTGCTTTATTTATCACATTATCTGCATATTTCCATATTAAATTTTTTCCAAATAAGTACCTTTCATTTACTTGAGATTGATGATGCTCTTCTGAAAAGTCTCCTTTCCCAGAATGTCATATATATAATATATATAATGTATATATATATATATTATATATATTATATATATATATATATATAAAACACTGACATCCTGACTTTTGTGGACTGGTAAAAAATAATAAATTACAGTCATCTTCATGTTATCTATAAAAGTCACGGTTCTCACTTAAAAATGTTAGTGTAGTAGTGGTCTCAAGACACACACCTACAACTTTGACAAAAGCTATTTTATGAGTTTCAATGCATAATCTTTATTTCATCAGCTAACAAACATCATAGTGATTTTTCTCTAAACTCATAAAATAGCTTTTGTCAGAGTAGTAGGTACAGATCTATTTTAAATGAATGATTTAAAATCTGTGATAACAATTATTTCCCTCAAAGAAACAGAAAGATAAGCTATTCTCATGATTGTAGCTGTTGCTTTATCCTGAGTTACAAATTAACTGTTCAAGTGAAATGCATTCTGTCAGCATTAAAACTTCCCCTGAAGTGTTCCCTCTTGAGATGGGATGAGAATACACAAAAACTGTCACGTAAAGGAGCACTGCCCAGCCCACATCAGACACACAGATGAGTAGAGGACACATTTAGCATTCTGCACTTCTCCAGTATGACTGGAATTTTCAATTTATGAACAATGAGAAACAGCAGAATGTGGCTGACAGTGTGTAATCTGGTCTGGTTTCCTCTTCAACAGAGCACCTGTGTGGCTACACCAGTGAAAAGAGATTATCAACCAGGTCAGCAGCTTCTTAAACAAATTCAACAAGAGACCAGGTCATGAGAGTTGAATGAAAAATACCTTTTATTTTCCCCTTTCTCTACCTTTGGAAATTATGCTCATTTTTCAAAGTTTTGCTCAAATGCCTTCTATCCTGGAAAAGCTTACCTAATCTCTTCAGTCTGAAGATATGATCTGTTCTCTTATTACATTCTAACAATAAAATGATGATTTCCAAATTCATGTCTGCAGCCTGGCCCAGCCTGGCCCTAAGCTCTAGACTCAACTGCCCATTTCACATCTCTCTCTGCCTGTGCCATCAGCATCTCTAATTTATCAAGCCCACAGAGCCTGTGTGAGACATGCTCTTCTCCAAAGGCACTGCTTCTCATCTTGGTATAAGAAGTCACTGCTCAACAACTGCTTAGCCCAGAGGTAGTTGTCTTACTTCCTCTCTTCCTCAACTTAACCCATCCACAGGTTCCATCAGCTCTGCTTTCAAACCAGACTTAGAATTGGAACACTTCTCTCTCACTACTACCACTGTCACTACCTGGGTTCACACCAGTCTCTCTCCTTCACACCCTTGCCCTGGATCAGCTTAGCAGCCACAATGACTTCCACACATACCATCAACCACAGATAATCCCTGTACGCAGCCTACTCTTCCTTGCAAGTCATGAACTTTTAAACATGGGATCCTACTCACAATCGTCCACAGCTCACAACTGTCACAACACAATTCAAAGTCCTCTTGTGTCCTGCCTACCAGCAAGATTCCTACTTTCTTCCTGGGGTTAATCTCCCAGTATGCACCATTATGGTTCAGAGCAGGCACAATAGCCTTGATGCTTTTCTGTTTTCCTGCTCTTTTGTTTTTGTTTTTAAGACAAGCTCCAGAAGCTGGGGATTTAGCTCAGTGGCACCTCAGCTGCCTTGCAAGCACAAGGTTCTGAATTTGATTTCTGGAGGTGGTAGGAGACAGGTCCAGGGTCTCACTTTGAAATTCAATCAGCCTTGAGCTTGCTATGTACCTATGGCTGGGTCTCAGATCTGCAATCCTCCTGCCTCAGCCTCCTGAGTGTATCACGAAACTGCAGCTTGAACACAATGAGCTCATCACAAGGGCCCTAAACTCCCTTCCAGAATACCCTTTCCCCAAATACCTTTATGGTTTGCACATGTACTTTATACAGATCTAGCTTTCAGTTCAAGTCTCACCTCAAGGAGGTAGCTTCCCCAGTCACCCTACTCAAAATACTAGATTTCAGGGGCTGGGGGTACAGCATCTGCCCATCATGCTCAAGGAATGGGTGCAAGCTCCAACACCACAAAAAAATAAAAGAGAACCCACTCCCAAATCCCTGTTGTGTGTGTGTGTGTGGGGGGGGGTGTTTTGTTTTTGCTTTTTTGCTTTAGCACTTGCCTTTCACTGATACTACATTATGTATATTTTCTATTGTTCTTCAGAGCCTATGTTCCTAACTAGAAGAGCCCCATAAGACAAAGAGCTTCTCTTTTTTCACCTCAATTCTCAAGTATCCATGACAATGCAAGCTTGCAGCCAACCACCTATAATCACAGCCCTCTGAATGCTGAGGAAGGAGAATCAAACAGGAAAAGGGCTGGGGATGTAGTTCAATGCACAGGCCCTGGACTCAATCCTCAGTAGTGGAGGGATGCGGGCCAGAATGCCCCAGGTTCTATGGAAGGCTCCCAGGCCAGAAGAGTAACTGAGCTGCTGCAGCCCCCAAGACACTGGGAACACAAAGGAAATATGTTTATGGGACTATTCCAGGGCCCAACCAGACCTAATAAAAACACAATCTCTGGGATTGAGACCCTGTTGATAAACCTGAAAATCCAACGTCCCTTTCAGCTGAACTGCCACCATCCTCCAGAAATTTGCCAAAACAACACACACAAATAAGAAGGGAGAAACTTGCTCTCTAGGTCTTTCAGAAAACATGGGGTTGTTCCTTTGGTCACATATATGTAAGTCTACAAAAAAAGGTGACACTGTAAACATCAAGGGAATAAACTGTTCAAAAAGGAACGCCACACAACTCTTACTATGGCAGAACTGGAAGTCTACAAGATTACTCAGCATGCTGCTGGCACTGCTGTCAACAATCAAGTTAAGGGCAAATACTTTCAAGACAATTAATGTGGGTATTAAGCACTCTAAGAGATGAGACTGCTCCCTGAAATATGTGAAAGAAATCAATCAGAAAAAGAAGAAAGGCACCTGTGTCTGTGAAGCACTAGCCTACCCCACCCAGAGAAGTACATTTTGTGAGAACTAAAGGAAAAGAGCCAGAGACGTTAGAGCCTCTTCCCTATGATCCAGGGTATAAGTTGAGGATGTAGCTGTTTTTCAGTACCTAATTAGCAGTGGAGGTGTTCTAGGTCCTTCTTAAAAATAAACAAGGGTCCTGAATTATGATGGTTTTCTTAATTGAACAGGTGTGTGGTTCAGAGCAATGAATACTTGGTGTAGATTCTCACTGTACTGAGTCAGCTGAGTCAGGCCTTTCGTTTTCACATTCAGTGTTTTTATTGCAGAAAGATGGTAAGTATTGTGTACATTTATACCAAAACAGCCAGATATTTATAAAATATTTACATTGGTTTAAAGATCTTCTAAATCACCATGGGAAAAAGATGTATCAAAACACAGTAAATGCTGGGCCAGAGATTTAGCTCAGAGGTTCCGGCGCCTGCCTCGCAAGCACAAGGTCCTGAGTTTGATCCCGGTAACCACATACAACAATGCTGAGTGTGGTGTGGTGACTACACCCACCAGCAATCAGCACCACATTCCACAGTGCAGGGCGGGTGACTCACACCTGTAAATCCAGCACTCCGGAGGCAGACACAGGAGGATTGCTGAGTTCGAGGCTTGCCGGGGCTACATAGTGAGCTCAGGGCCAGCCTAAACTGCGAAGCGAGACCCTGTCTCAAAAACAAACAAACAAAAAAAAAAAAAACAATAAATGGAAGGCAATGTATGGCATTACAATAAAAAATGAAATGTGAGTGGGCTAACATTTAACAGTGGAGGCTTACTGTAAGCATATTATTTTACTTTACACTATTTCTTTATTTGACCCAGAGTAAAGAATCTGAGATACTGAAAGGCTGAATACCTTAGTGAAAGTAACATGACTTTCAGGAGGCAAACTCAGAATTCACATCTAAACTGTCTGACCCCAGATTTCATACTCTTAACAGAGGGGATGTATTAAACACTACATAGAGGGTTACACAAACACAGGAAGGTGGGTGGGCATCCAGTGAGACAGCAGGAAGAAGAGACAGAAGAAGAAGGAAAATGGGGCCAGGGAATTAGCTCAGTGGTTCTGGCGTCTGCCTGGGAAGTGCAAGGTTCTGAGCTTGATTCCCAGCACCACATAACACAATGCTAGGGACAGGGTGGCTCACACCTGTAATCCAAGTACCCAGGAGGCAGAGGCAGGAGGACTGCTGTGAGTTCAAGGGGTACATAGTGAGTTCAGGGTTAGCCTGAACTAGCAAGTCACTGTCTCAAAAAACAAACAAACAAACAAAAAGGAAAATGGAGTCGTAAGGGGTTGTTTGGGACATGCTTCATTTAAAGTACCTATGGCCCTATATAGGGGTTTGGCTCAGGCTTGGGCCCAAAAATAAGTGTGTCAGAATATACTAACAGAAGGGTGTCCAAGAGGAAGATGAGGAAAGGGGGGAGACAGAGAGCTTGGCATGTGTCTGAGAGTGATGGGGGATGGGACTATAACCCTAAGCATCATAAACAGGAATGTGTGACAGTGGGCAAAAGTGGCCACGCAGCTGGAAAAAAAAGTGATAGGGTGGGGGGGTCAAGGCAAGAGGATCAATAAGCAGGATGGTAAATGCTACAGAGCATATATATGACAATACATTAAAAATATGAGATGCAATAAGGAAACAATTGGGCTCTTTGGCAATGACTTCAGGAGTAAATGAATGTTAGCATACAGAAGACAGAAACAGTGAGTGCTCTTTCCAGAGGCTTGCAGAACAAGAAGGAAGTGAAGAACTAAAGAAGGCAATACAAGCTAGAAATTAGTTTTATATTTTCAAAAGCAGAAGAGATTTAGGATATTTATTGAATAAGACTAATGGCTAAGCATTGTGCTCAGTGACAAGTATGTAAAAAAAGAAAAGAATTTTGCTTTGAAGGAGAATGGCAAAAAAAGGCAATAATTTAAAACTAATAATGAAATGAAATAAAAAGACCCAAACAAGCTGATCAAGATTTGCTGGATCTTCTAAAAGACTCTGGTCCCTTCCACTTCTCCTGTGCTTTGAATGAGGCTGGAAAGAAAAGAGGAGGCACTCATGTTATGCGGAGTTCCGACTGAGGGATGCTCTCCGAAGCAAGCCCGGCTCTCCTTCACCCACAGGAAAGCAGTACTTGAATTACAGAAGTCAAAGGCACATATTTAGATTTTTTCAGGGAAGTCCACTAGGATACATCTGTACTCCAACAAATCAATTCAAGCAACAGAATGAGAATTCAAAAAAGCCTCCATAAGAACAAGTCTTTGTGTTTTTTTTCTTTAGCAAAGTCCTCTTACTATTCTTGTGTATGCTTCTATTTCAAATGAACATACCAAACACCAAAAAAATGACCAAGTCCAAAACATATTCCATTGCTTTGGGTTACTAGAAAAAGAAACCAACAATAAGGGAACAATATATTCTACCAGTCAGTACTGTAAACAGTGAAATAAAAACCTACTGAAGCTTGTGTCCTGACAAAGGAGACAAGGCAGCAAGTAAATGAAGCAAGTGAAAAATAACACAAAATATGCAAGTGATACACAATTCACATAATATGAGGTGATGCAGAAAAAAATGAATCAAAGTATTTCCAAGAATGCTCAAGAAAGACTGTAAGTAGTGAGCTTCTGTAATGAATTGAAGAGTCAATATTTAATGAATGCTAAACATTCAGGAGCTTGGTCGTGCCAAGTGCTGGTAAGAAACCAGAGTTCCAATTTTTGTCCTCAAGAGGCTTTCCATGTTCTTCAGCTAAACTAAAGTTGAACCTCAAATTCTCAAGCTTGGAACTAAAAGGAACACTAACAGAAGTTGACTTCAAGCCTCCATATATTCAGAGTAGGAATGACAGCTAAAGAAGGCTAGCTAAGTGCCTCTAAGTGACAGCAAAATATGAAAGACAGCTCCATCTGCAAGGCAAAGTACCCAGGCTTGGAGGCTGAGAAATACACACCAAGTGACACCAACCAAGGCCTGGAATCCATGTTCTCACTGGGTAGCTCGGTAAAGCAGAAGATGCTAACAGTGACTTCCTAATAGGTACCATTCCATTCCTTCCCATTTTCTACTATGCTAAAAATACTGAATGATACAATAAAAGGCTAAAAAAGGTCCCAATTCACCCAGAAATATGCTGAGTGATAGAGAAATAAAGGGCCTAAGAGGAGGGAGTAGGGTGATGTAAGGGAAGGTAGGTAGTAGTATTAGCACACAATTTTCACAAATAAGTATCTGGAAATGATCAAGATAAAAATTCTTGCTGGGGATTTAGCTCAAGTGGTACCATGCCAACCTTGGTCGCATAACGGCCCAAGTTCAAACCCCAGTCAGTTCAGGGATAAATATATAAATTATTAAGGAAAACACACAGAAAACTTTTTTTCCTTTCATTTGGGTGGTAGTACCAGGACTGAACCTAAGGTCTTGCTCCACCAGCAGTACAGCCCCAGCCCTTTGCATTTTACTGTGAGACAGGGTAAAGCTATATTGTCCAGGCTATCGTCAGATTTGTACTTTTCTTGCCTCAGCCTCCCAAGTAGCTGGGATTTCAGTATGTGCCACCATTCTAAGCAAAAGATTTTCTTTGGAAGGTAGCTACAGTCATTATAATGCCCAGAGTAAACTATGGGCTTTATGTAAGAGGTGCCCTTTATTTTTTTCTATTATACTTCTCTTTTCATCCTTTTTTTTTTTTTTTGAGACAGGGTCTCACTTTGTAGTTCAGGCTGGCCCTGAGCTCACTATGTAGCCCAGGCAAGCCTCGAACTCAGCAATCCTCCTGCCTCTGCCTCCCGAGTGCTGGGATTACAGGCGTGAGCCACCACGCCCGGCACTTTATCATCCTTTTTTATCCCTACTCTCATAGTTCCAGCTCTCCTTCTACCTTCCTGACAGCATAATAAGAAGGCCAAGGGCAGTCACACTGCTAGCTCATCTTGTTTGTTTTTTTGAAACAGGCTCTCCTTGTAGTTCAGGCTGGTCGACCCCAAGCTCACTATGTAGCCCAGGCAAGCCTCGAACTCACAGCAATTCTCCTGCCTCTGCCTCCCAAGTGCTGGGATTACAGGGATGAGTTACCACATCTGGCATTCTTGTATGTGGTACTGATTGCTGGTGGGTGTGAGTGTCCATGCCTGGTACTGTTGTATGTGGTTGCTGGGTATCGAACTAGGGACCTTGTGCTTGCTAGGCAGGCGCTGGAACCACTGAGCTAAATCTCTGGCTCTCCTAGCTCATCTTTTAAGGGAGGAAATACAGTCTGCATAAGAATAAAGAATATAGCTTCGCAGTCAGATCTTGACTCAAATTCCAACTCCACCCCACCTCCGCTTCATGGCCTGGGGTCAAGAACCTTAGGATCATAACTGTACTCACTTTGTGGGCTTGCTGCAAGAATTAAATACACAAGCACTTACAGAAATATCTAGCTCACAGCACAAGCACACCTAGTCACATATCTTAAGTGCCACCTTCCCTATGAAATCTAAAGCCTAGAGAATTAACACACTCTTTTCTAAACTCCTCCTATTGCTTCTCGGCCTTTTGGCTAAGATCAAGTGTAAACTCCAGTGGGATACAAGGCACACATATCCAGTTCCTATTTTCTCCAGCTTGTTCCCCTGCAAAATTGGAACTTCTAAGGGTGGGGCTCTCCTCCCAAAGACTCAGCCAAAACTAAAACCTGGCTCACAGGAAGTTTTCAGGGTGTGGTTGCTGGACTAACCCCTAGGGAGATGCCAGTTCATAAAGAAAAACCTCAAAAGATTGTTATGCCAAAGGAAGAAACCTAAGAACCTCTACGTTGGACGGTCATCAACTATGCAGAAAATCATTACTTTCATGTATGTCACTAAGCTCATTCTGATCTAGTTCCTGTGTTCACAATGCAATCATTTTGAGAAATGATGACCTCCCAAGGCAAGACTCACACAGAATGAAACAGCACTGCTTGTTGACCTTTTGTCACATTGACAGGAGTCACTAGTTTCCTGTTAGCTTCTTGGCCCAAGGCAGTGGCCTGTCAGAACCACACAAGGCTAAAGGATTAGTAAACGTACTTATAAAGTTTAAAGTGGCACCCATAAGGGCATGTATTTTAAACATTCCCACTGTAACAAGCATTTATCTATTTTCTCTAAATTCACTTTGGGAATCTGCAAGACTGTGAAATCTCTATCACATACAAGCTTTGCCAGGCTTTCCAAGGAATGTGCAGCAGAATCACAGATTATTCACAATCAAGGTTTCTACACACACAGAATCGTGAATCATCAAAATCTGATATAAAAGTGAGCTCATATTCACAAAGGAAATTGAAGAATGCTTTGGAGTCATCAGTCTGACTTTTTTATACTATTATAAAAAATTTAAAGAGTAATTCTTTTGAAAATTTTATTAGGACATGTTTGTAGTACATGCTATTTACAGACATCTTGGGGAGTAGCTACTTGTACATAATACAATTTGTTTCTTTTTTAAAATCCCCTTCTCTTTCCTTTCCCCCCTCCCTCCCTTCTCTAAATTCTTTTGTCCTCATTTTCATTCTTGTTATTATTAATCTTAGCTCATGTTTATGAGATGTAATGTTCACACTCATTGCAGTTATTAGGTTATTGTACATGACATATCTTTATTCTACTTATTTTCCCTCTCCTCCCCCTTTCCCTTTGCCCCAAGTCTCTTGGGCCCCCTCACTTATAAGAAACAATCCCCATGTCTCCTCCTATCCATCCTTTATTATGCTTTTTTTAAAAAACGTTTTGCCTCACTCAAATGCGAGATACCATAAGCTATTTATGTCTGATTTATTTCATTCAGCATTATACTTTCCAGGCACACCTATTTTCCTACAAATGTCTCGAATTTTTCCTGCTTTACAGCCAAGTAGTGTGTATTCCACTATGTAGTAGTGCCACATCTTTTTTATCCAATTGTCCTTTGAAGGGTAAACAGGCTGCTTCCAGTATTAACTATTAGGAACTGTGCTGCTATAAATATGGGTATGCATACATTACTGTAGTATGTCGTAAGCATTCTGGGGAAGATACTAAGTAACTGAATTAACACCCCCTCCTCCCAATGGGGACTTGAAACCAAGCCTTTGGCAGTAGGCTACATCCCTGGCCCTTTTTAAATTCTGAGTCACTAAATTATCAGGACCAAGCTTGAATTTGTGATTCTCTTACCTCAACCTCCCAGACAGCTGGAATTATAGACATGTACCACCATGCCTAGCAACTGAACTGATATTCTTCAGAAATGATCCTGACAGCTATTAATACTTCCTTAATAGTTATAAATTCTCTGCCTCTCTCCTTTTACAAGTTAATGCTAAAGAACTAAAAGAGTTAAAAAAAAAACAAGCAAACAAAAACCAGCAGCAACAACAAAAACAAACAGCAATATACAGGAAAGTACAAGAGCTCTGGTAATGGAGAAACCTAGGGTTGAAACCTGCAACACCATCACTAGGAACAGGATCCTTAGTCGTTAAGTAATCTCCAAAATTGTTACATATGTTAAATAGTAAGATAAACCACCTACTTCCATAGTCCGTAAACTCTGTACACATCTTTTGGAAAAAAAAAGAATGTATCTTCCAGAAGTGTTCATTGCTCCCTTATCTTTTCTTTACCTTTACATGGCAAAGTATATGTCCATCACTACTTTTAATTCCAGATTCAACCCAGTGAGGATGGAAGAAATTGACTACTTCACACTTTACAAATCTGTCCTCTGCTACCAGCTCCCTAAGTTCACTTTGCTATTTTTCTCTGAGCAACTAAAGGATTTGATGTTCTGAAGTTTCTATGGCACATCTCAGGCAACAAAATCTAGGTAAATGATCCAGGAGTACAGTCCACTGTGTTCAAGCACAATCTAAAAGACAGAACAGCAGCAGTCTCAATCTATTCTTCTTTGAAACTGTTTATTTCCTTTACCCCTTTCCCAGATAAGCAGAGACTACAGGAGCCCAATGAAACCAATAGCGTACTAATTCAAACACTCATACTCATCAGGAGAATGTACCCTAGCAGAACAGTTTAGGTGTCCATGAGAGGCGCATATGCAAACCAAAGCCTGATGAAATACTACCTGTTAAAATAGGACAACCCTTCTGAAAGGATGAAAGAGAACTGCAGAAAAGTATTTCTATTGCTTTCAAGTTTGGGGCAATTCATACAAACTATTAAAAGAAGGCTTTTCAACATTTTCTCACAGGACTATGGCATTTTCTCAACCACACGCCTGCTCCATGCAAGGAGAAAAAACCCTAAAGCACCCCCAAGGCACTGTTTTTAGACACTGACAACTTCTGCAAAACAATGCATTTAACATTTTGAGAAATGGACACTGTATAGATATTATTTTCCGTATTGGTTTTTTTTTTTTTTTTTTTTGAGACAGGGTCTCACTTTGTAGTTCAGGCTGGCCCTGAGCTCACTATGGAGCCCAGGCAAGCCTCGAACTCAGCAATCCTCCTGCCTCTGCCTCCTGAGTGCTGGGATTACAGGCGTGAGCCACCATGCCCGGAACCATATTGTTATTTTTTAAAATAATCTTAAAATGATGACTCGAGTCAAGTTCAGTAACTCTGTTTCCATAACAAAGCTTTTTAAACAACTCCTGTTTTTGTAGAGCTACTGCAAAGGTCCATTAGGTGAAAACTTCAAAGAATGCACATACCCACTGAACAAGGGCCAAAGCAATCCTGTATATGATACGCTGATGACAACCTGAAAGAGGCCTAAAATGACAGAAAACAAGGAAGCCAGCCTGAAAACCATAATGCAACTTTGTTTTTCACACAAATCCCAGAGCAAAGTAAGTGCAAAGGCTTTTATTTATTTTGTTAAAGATACTTTACAGCAACCTTGTTTTGACTAATGGAACTCTGTATTTTTAGTGTTCATATTTCTTGTCATCTTGCTGAAAGCTGTACTCATTTCTTCCAAATCGTGGTTATCATTTAGATGGCAAATTTTTCAACAAAGGGGAAATATATGAAGTAATCTTGGAGATAATTCTTTAAGTAAAAATTCAAGTTTCGGGTTTTAGAGCTGGAGCCTGGGGCAGTATCTGAGAGATAGCCAATATAATTTACTCCCTTGACTCCTCCCCTCATTTTCAACTATTAGTGGTAATATTGCAGGGTCAAAGTTCCTAGTGTTTTGCCTTGAGCATTTGAGAGAAAGACACTATATAATTCTAATAAATAATAGATAGTGTTAATAATATTTAAGAGTCCAACTCTTTAATAAGCATAAATTCAGACTAATTACTTTAATAAATCGACACTCAGATGAAAAGCTACTAGATAATTATGAAGATAACAGTGATACATGTTATAACCACTCACATCAAGGAAACATCACCATTTTCCAAATATAAGCAGACAGTTGAAAACTCTCCTCCCCCAGGAGTTAACTGTGGAGAAAAGGAAGTGAATAGTGTATAAAAGAAAGTTAAGGGCCAGAGATTTAGCTCAGTGGTTTGGGCAACTGCCTAGCAAATGCAAGGTCCTGCCTGAGTTCAGCTCAAGGCTCCCAGGCAACCATATACAACAATCCTGGGCATGGAGACTCATGCCCACCAGCAATCAATACCACACACCACAATGCCAGTTGTGGTGGCTCACGCCTATAATGCCAGCACTCCGGAGGCAGAGGCAGGAGGATTGCTGAGTTCGGGGCTTGCCAGGGCTGCATAGTGAGCTCAGAGCCAGCCTGAATTACAAAGAGAGAAAGAGAGAGAGAGACCTATCTCCAAAAAAAAAAAAAAGTTAACTTCTAGTTCCATTTTTCTCCTAGGAACAAGACTGCAAAAGTAAGTAGTACTATTTATGAAGATTTAAGTTTGAAGCTTAGTAAATTTAATGCCCCCTGCTTTTGATGAGCCAGCTGGTTAATAATTAAATAAATGAAGATAATATATTTAGGATGGATTTAAACCACTACCATAAAGAATCTTAAGCACATTGGTGTCATTTTGTTGTGTGGTAAAACACAGTCCTGCTCTACGTAATCACGAAATACTAAAGTAATCAGTGCTATCCTAAAGCTAAAGAATTAATGTTGTACTTAGCATCTAAAAGATAATTACTACAATGAACAGACTATAACGAGGGGTTTAAATTTTTTTTAGCTTTCTACAGAATCTTCATTAACACATCAACTTGAGGGGCCAAACTAATGCTTCTATGCCAGCTTTCCTAATGAGAAAAATACAGCTCCATACTTACCACTTCTTGTGCCCCAGTTCCTATTTCCCCCTAAAGTGATAGTCACCTAATCCAATCAAATATTGCTAACTCTCATAATAAAGGAAGGGCAAAACTAAGACTTTTTTCTGTATGATCCTGGGCATTTAACCCCCAAAAAGGTCTTGCTGGTTGCCCAGGCTGAGTTGAAACTTGCTATCCTTCAGTCTCAACCTTCCAGGTAGCTGGGATAAAAGGCATGTGTCATCAAGCCTAGCTACTACTTTTTCTTTTTTCCATTCTTTTCCGGTACTGGGAAATGAACCATAGTCTTTCCCCAGAACGATATTTCCAGCCCTTTTTATGACTTTTTTTTTTGAGATAGGGTATCACCAAGCTACTAATGTGCCCAAGCTGGGCTCAAACTTGCAATCCTCCTGCCACTAGCTCCCAGAGTGCTGGAGTTAAAACCACAGGACATCACACCCAGCTAAGATCTGAAGATAAATGGGTCCATAGTAGGTTTAAGCCCCAACCTAATGAGGATGGTCAGTAGTCATTTCCAGGTAACAATTCCATTGCCAGCAGGGTGTGGCAGGATGCATAGAAGGTGTCATGTCTTGGACAATGACCAAATATAAGACATACATTACTTACCACAGACAGAATTTATGGAAGGAGAGGGGGAAAAGAATAAAATCAGTATTGGGCTGGAGGGTTAGCTCAGTGATTCCAGCGCCTGCCTCGCAAGCGCAAGGTCCTGAGTTCAATCCCCGGTAACCACATACAATGCTGGGCATGGAGACTCATGCCCACCAGCAATCAATACCACATACCACAGTGCTGGGCGTGGTGGCTCATGCCTGTAATCCCAGTACTCAGGAGGCAGAGGCAGGAGGATTGCTGAGTTCGAGGCTTGCCTGGACTACATAGTGAGCTCAGAGCCAGCCTGAATTACAAAGCGAGACCCTGTCTCAAAAAAAAAAAAAAAAAAAAGAATAAAATCAGTATAATTGTCTCAACAGCGACCCATTTGGAAAGCTCTCTGTGCTGCACACAAGTCAGATCTCAAAGGGAGGAAAAAGAAAAGGATCAGACCCTGGAAGAACTGACATCAATAGAGAGACAACGAAAAAACTACAAACCAGGCAAGGTAGTGCACACTTGTAATCCCTCCACTGAAAAGGATGATGCAAGAGAAGCCCGAGTTCAAGGCCATCTAAGGCTAAATAGTGGGATCCTGCCTGAAGAAAAAAACAAAAAGAAGAAGAAAGAAAGAAAAACAGGAGTGGTGGTGCACGTAATACCAGCACTCTGGAAGGCTGAGGCAGGAAGATTGCAAATTTGAGCCCAGTCTGGACAAATGAGACTATCTCAAAATTTAAAAACAAAAGGGAGAGGGAGCTGGGGTTGTAGTTCTATTCAAAGGTCCTGGTTTCAACACCACCACCACCCACACGTTTCTAGGTCCTTTTTCTGTTCCGAATGGTCCCCTTGTCTGAAAGAGCTTTCACCTTTGTCAACTCCTTAAAAAGATCTCATGCAGATCAAACTTAAATCTAGGCAAAGCCCACTGTATCAGGCTTCTTTCAGGAAGTCACCAATCTCTTATGATATAAATATTATATATAATATCTATATCTAGGTATTATATATATATAATATCAGGGATCAAACTCAGATCCTTGTGCTTCCCAGGTAGGTGCAGTACCATGTGAGCTAAATCCCTGGCTTTTCTTATGATATTTAACACAATGTAACACTACTTTCTGTAAAACTTAACAAAGTCATATATCCTATAACTTTAATATACCACAAAAAACTCCCAAGATCACAAATATCACTATATATGACACCATGGCATCCTTTTAGGCTGCACTTAAAATATGGTTAATTTTTTCCCCTAAAAGATAGATAATTATTACATTCTTAAGCAAAGTAACTCAGAAGTCTGATTTCTCTCAATTAATCAACAGAACCAGGGTTGTTACCCTAAATAACCTGGAAGAGACTAGTTAAATGTGCCAGCTCTCATCAGGAAGTGAAAGGGTTCTTCTACACAGTAAGCTGAGATAGCAAATCTTTATTCTACTTGTATTGCCTCAACATTCAACTTAAAACAAACCAGCAAACAAAATACTCAAGAAAGCAAACTAAAGACAAAAGGTGGTTTAAACATGCCTACAGGTGGGTCTCTTCTAAAGTTAGGAGCTACAGCACCAAGTATGGTGGCATAAGGCTACAATACCAGCATTCCAAGGCAGGAGGACTATAAATTCAAGGGTATCCTGTGTTACACATAAGGCCTATCTTAATAAACACGGTTCATTAATTTGGTGCAACTTCTTTTGGAACGCTTCTCTGCAAGTAACTTGGGCCATCACTATTTTGGCCAAACCAAGGCTAGAGAGATCACACTGCCATACCTTTTGGGTAAAGAAACTGAAGTGAAAAACCAGCGGTCTAAATACAACCAGCAATCTCTGTTTAGACCTGTACAAATTTAGAGAGCACCTGAACAGTCCTAATATCACTTTCCTAAACATCAACAAAATTTTGTACTGGAGGCAAAGTAGACATCAGTGTCAACCCCACTAACTGAAGTCTGGTTCCAGATTCTGGGGAATGAAGAGGCAGCCCAAGGTCAAATATCTTTAAGTGAAAGAACTGGAACAAAGACTTTAATTTTCTCAAGTTAGTGTCTCCTTTATAACAATACATTATAGGAGACTGGGATCTCAAAGAGTCAATCCAATGAAGCAACACAATTTTAACTTAGACACTGGCAGGTCTAGGCTAGACATGAAGAGCCTTAGAATATCTGACTCCTATCTACTAAGTAGGCTTGCTTGTATCCAAGAAAATGCTCTGTGCTGCTGTTATTCAAAATTAAGGTCGCATTCCAAAGAAGCAGGCATCCCAGCTTTTGTGGCCCTGTGCATGCAACTTCTTCCCCAAATACTCTCCGCTGATTTCTCATCTTTCCTGCTTCCATCTTAAGTAGGTGAGTCTACTCAGATGACGCCTCTGACAACTGCTGACCTCCACAGTATCCCTGAAGCACTCTGCATTACCAAACTATCCTGACTTTTCTGTCTGAATCTTCCCTAGACATAAATAGTTCTGGGAAGCAGGTTAAGGGAAAATGTGGGAATACAACTGATGTGACCTGGCTTCTCCTGGTATGTGACACATGGAAAAAGTAATCAGCTTCAAATGTGACAATTCATGGGAGAAGCCAACCCAGTCTTCTGGATAAGAGTTCAGATAACTCCAGTGAAAACCACACTTACTACATTCACTTTAGCTGCTTGGACTCCTTTCCCAGCCTAGCTCCTCCAGAAGCAGGAGTAGCTCTTCCTGATATCAGTAGCTCCTCCTGGTAACATATAAGCTCAAATACAGATGTTTCTTGACTTACAATAGGGTTATATCCAGATAAACCTGTCATAAATTGGAAACATTATAAATGCAAAGTGCATTTAATACATCTAACCTACCAAAAACCATAGCATAGTCTAGTCTACCTTAAACATGCTCAGAACACATTAGGCTATCATTTCAAAAAATCATTTACAGGGCCGGAGATTTAGCTCAGTGGTTCCAGCTCTTGCCTACCAAGCCCAAAGTCCCTGGTTCGATCCCTGGTAACCACATATAACAATACCAGCCGTGGTGGCTCATGCCCACCACCAATCAGTACCACATACCACAAATGCCGGGCTTCGTGGCTCAAACCTGTCATCCCAGCACTCGGGAGGCAGAGGCAGGAGGACTGCTGAGTATGAGGCTTGCCTGGGCTACATAGTGAGCTCTAGGGCCAGCCTGAACTACAAAGTGAGATCTGTCTCAAAAAAAAAAAAAATCCTCTAACATAAAGTGTACTGTACAATACTGTCATTTTAAGTATCTGTTAAATTCTCAAGTACACACACAGATGGACATTTTGTAGACAAGATGGGATATGAAAACACAAAACACAACATTTGAAAAAAAGGCAACAGTACACTGCAGACTGTCAGTTGTTCCACCTGATGACTGGTTGATAGGGAGCTGCAGTTCATAGCACGTGTGAGAGGGAGGATCATAATGCTAAGTGGGAATTCAAAATAGCTTCAACTGAATGTGTATCATTTTCACACCACTGTAAAGTCAAAAAAAACATCATCAGTCAAACCATCCTAAGTTAGGCACTCTCTGCATTATCAGAAAACTAAGTTTTTGTGGATTTTTTGGGTCCTGTTTTGTTTTTATCTTAACTGGAAAATCACCGACTCCTTGGACACTCAGAATCATTCCACACCGACGACCTGGAAGGCAAAGTGACAGCCACAACGGTGGAGTAGTTTCCTGGAGTATGACAATGTAATGGATAAGAGTGTAAGCTTTGAAGTCTGGGTTCAAACGTTACCATTTGCCAAATGGGTAAGTTTAGTTTCCCTACACCACTTCCTCCCAGATGTATAAACTGGGGTTCCTCTACCCAGCACACATTCCACAGAAACCAAGTGAGCAAACTCAAGTATATCTCCATCAAGTCAGTCCATTTTCTTTCCTCCCCAGCACTTACCACTACTTGCAATGTTCTTGTTCACTAGTTTGTTTCCCTTCATTAGAAGGTGAGCTTTATATGTCACCACTGTTCACTTCAGTTACTCAACACACGCAAAAAGAATGAATGAGGAAGCTGGACATGGTTCCCGTTGTTTCATGGCCTTGTATTTTTATGGAAAAGGAAAAAAAATGATAACGTGCATGTGTGGGAGTACACAAAGATGCTAAGTGCAGGGGGAAAAAAAAATCAGAGCCCCGATTTCCCATATACACACTTGTTGCTCCCGGATATCTCTAACTCCAAGTAGCTCTGAGGATACAAAGTATCCTAAGTCCCCAAGCAGCCTCCCTCAACTGCACAGACGCGAGAGAACAGTAGCACCAAGACAGCAGCGGGAAACTGAGGCAGTCCCAGCAAATCTTAGGAGGGTCTTTTCATTAACTCGTTTAACATATTTGGCTCCATACGTACTGGGCATACAGCAGCCCATGGACAAGTTCCTGTCTTCAGAAAGTTTCTCTTCTAGTGTTGAAACTCAGGGGCTTCGGGTAATGAAAAGTGGCATGGGGACACGAAACAGAGATGCGATAGGTAATGACAGCGGATGTCCACAGTGGCTTGGGTAATCACATCAGGGCTCTTGGACGGGTGACACCTGACACACGACCTTGTGAAGAGCAGAAAAAGTAACATAAAAAGGAACAGGGGGCCGGCAATGGTTACTCTAGGATGAAAAAAGCACCAACTCTTCAGGAAGTTACTGTGACCAAAGTGACAAGTCCTCGAAGGCGAGAAGCCCCGTGGAGGTTTGGGAGGAGGAGCAGGCCCGGGCTCCGCACATGCCCCGCGTGGCCCTTTGGGGTCCGGGTGGCGCTCGACAGCGCCGGGCCCCAGTGCCCTGAGCGGCCGCGCCGTCGGACGGGGGCGAGCGCGGCGTCACCTGGCGCCAAGCTCCGTCTCTCCGGCGCGGGTGTGGACAGTGGCGGGCTGACGGCCAGGCCTGGCCCGCTGGCCGAGGACGGCAGGCCTCTTGGGCTTACCTCGGAACTTGAGCTCGTGTTGCGGCTCGAGACTCAGGACCTGCTCCACCTTCGCCATGTTCCTCGGCGGCAGGGCACCTTTGGCGGGGAGACCCCAAGAGGTCACCTGAGCAGGGGGGAAATGCTGCGCCCCCTTTAAATTCTACCGCGAGGGGGCCGGCGGCGCGGGCGGGGGTCGGCGGCGAGGTGGGGGGGGGGGGCGACCTACGCGTAGCAGGCGCAGGGGCGGAGGGCGAGGCCGAGGCCGCGGTGCCCGGCGAGCTTACGGAACGCACGTACGCACGCAACGACGTACGCACGCACGCAGCAACTGGCCGGCTGGGCGGCGGGAAGCGGCGCCCTACGCCGGCTCCAGGGGCAGGAAGGAGGCTGCGCGCGCGGGGCTCCTCCCGGGGCAGTGCGCAGGCGCAGCCCAGGCCGCGGGGCGGGGCTTCGAGCAGTAGGGGGCGAGGCTTCGCGCGGCTCAGGAGGCGGGGCCTGAGAGCTTGGAAAAATTGCCAAAGTCCGGGAAGAGTACTGACTAAGGGCCAGCCGCCGGGCCAGGCGTTGTCTTAAGTGCTGTGCGCAATAATAATAATTAACAAGTATAAACTTCCACTTTTCTCTTGTTCTTGTAGTGCCCGGCACTGTTAGAGACTTTGAATAATAATGCAAGTACTTATTATGAACATATGTTTATGGGCGAATGACGTGCTTAGCACTGTGACGGATGGTAAATAATAATTATAAATATAATAAACTACCAATTATTATTTGCTTTTTTGTGCCATCCTGCTGAATGCTTTCAATAACAACAAACAACTGTCGTAAAAGCTGCACCATACTGTTTACCATGCTATATACCTGTGCCAGATCCTCACTAACAGATAACATCTATTTATGCAGCAAAGACTACTGAACACACGATCAGAAAAAATGACTATATTCCACCCTCTTACTACTATTGAGTGAAGAAACATCCTTTGAATAAGAAACTACATAAATAAATAATGTTAAATAATTGCAAATAACCAAGATCCATTTAACCTAAAAAGACATTCCACATCATTATTTCAGTTAAAATAATATTTTGTTATATACCATTTAGCACACGAAATAGGTATTCTTAATATGTTACTTTACATAGATACAAGCAAAACAAATATGGTAAATTTTTCACAATGATTGACTCCACAAGGCAAGAATATAGATACTCTTCAGACTGGCCATCCCGCCTTTCTACAAACTTGACATTTTTCAAAATTAAGAACGTTTTTAAAAGATAATCTTTGTCTTTTAACTGAAGCTTTTAGTCCATTTATATTTACTATATTTATTGATATGTTGAATTTTTTCCATCATTCTGTATTATTTCTACGTGTCTTACCTGTTTTTTTTTTTTCCTCACTCTTCTTTAGGGTTTGTTTTTCTTCTCTTAACATGCTCTGTTTCTGTTGTGTTAATGATTACCTTGAAATTTCTAACAAGTATATGTTTTATGAGAATCCAATTTTGAACTAGGCATGGTGAGACACACCTATAATCCCAGCATTCAGGAGATCGAGACAGGAGGATTTTGGTGAGTTTGAAACCAGCCTGGGCAATATAATGACTTCAAGGCCAACCTGAACTATTTGTGACCCTCTCTCAAAAAAGTTTAAAAGAAAAAGAGAGGGGGGTCCAATTTCTAAAATATCTTTACTCTGCTCCCTTAAACTGTAAGAACTTTGAAGTATCTTTAGTCATCTATCCCCACAATTACATACCTCCATTGTCATACTTTACATGTTGTTTAGTCTTTTCCACTTTAGACTAGATCAGGTGGGTTCAGGGTGGTATGGCTGTAGACATAGTCTTTTCCATTTCAACCTGATGCAACATTGCTAAATTGTTTTATACTGTCAGCATACAGTTACCAATTTCTTTGCTTGTTATTTGTTCTTATGTCTTTGATTTGCACAACTGACCTCTCTCCTTGTGTCTGAGGTACATTCTTTACACCTTTGTGTGTATGCATGTGAGAATTTGTCGGTAGGAACCTTCTCAGTTTTTATTGTCACAAATTGACTTCATTTATTGGGCTGGATCTTAAAGACACTGTGACTGGCTTTTGAGAGCAGTAATGAATCCTCCCACAACAGTGAGAAAACCCTGACTGAGGTCTTCTTCTCCCACTGTCCCTTGGCCGGAGTCAGACAACAATCTCATCTTTATTCCTTCAGTAGATACGAATTGTCGTTCTGTTCTTGTGTTTGCAATTTCACCACGATGTATCTTTTTACTTATCCTGCCTTGAATTCTTTAGTCTTTCTGAATTTGCTGGTTAGTGTCTTCCACTATCCTGAAAAAATCCTCAGATAACAGCTTTTCTTAATTTACTTCTTCACTGAGATCAAATACACAGTACATGTAACATAGACTTTACCATCTGCCACTTTTTATTGGAAACAGTGCCTCACTCTGATCCTGAACTCACTGCATGGCCCAGGACGGCCTTGAACCTGCAGTGATCCTTCTGTCCCAGCCTCTGGAGAGACATGCATCACCACACCAGGCTCCATCTACCACTTTTTACATGTACAGCTCGGTGGTATTAAGCACACTGACAATGTCATGAAAACAGTTGTAACATCCATCTCCGAAACTCCTTTACAAAGCTGAAACTCCAGGCTGGGAATTTAACTCAGTGGCACCACACCTGCCTGGCAAGTATCAGGTCCTGAATTCAAGAGACAAGGACTCCAATTCCCAGCTATCAAAAGCAAAGGAAGTGGTGACACGTACCTGGATCCCAGCTACTCAGGAGGCGGAGGATGGTGGTTTCAAGGCCAGCCTCGGCAATTTTCAAGACCCTGACTCAAAATAACAAATACAAAGAGCTGTGATCTACTCAGTGTCAAGGTCCCCTGTCCGGTCCAGCACTGTGACAACAGGCAGACAAGCAAACAGTCCCCTGTGAAAGGCTGACACAGTGAGGAGCACAAGGAGGTGTGAGAGGAGCTTCATGCAGGGTCCCCGATGGGACCCTGGAACAGAAACAGGACACTGAGGGGGAAGAGAAGGGGCAGAAGGCAGAGGGGAAGGGGAAAAGGAGGAGGAGAAGGAGCTGGAGAAGGAGAAAGAGAGACGAAGGGCGAGGAAGAAGAAGAAGGGAACGAGGGCATCAGAGGGCTTTTGTTACCCGGAAGCCACTGCCCCTGCGAACCGTGGTTCATTAGCTGTGAGAGGATGAGAGCTGGGACAGTTGGGTGCTGGATCCACAGAAACTCTGATCATTTTGCAGCTTTTCTGTGGCTCCAAAACTAGGCTAAGTTTGGAGAGTTCAACACATTTTAAATCAATTTTTTGGTTCCAGTCAGCATTCTCTATAGGGTTCAAGCCGATTGCTGGTCAACCACATGGCACACAGGAAGGATGAGGCCATCTTGTCAGGCTGGCACCACTGTCTGCCTTTTGTTTCCTGCTGGCGACCCATCAGCCCCTTTCCTTCATGGCGTCAGTCATTCATTTACTCATTGGAGTGTTTTTATTTTATTTATTTGTTTGTTTGTTTGTTTATTTTAGACAGGGTCTCGCTTTGTAGTTCAGGCTGGCCCTCAGCTCACTATGCAGCCCTGGCAAGCCTCGAACTCAGTAATCCACCTGCCTCTGCCTCCTCAGTGTTGGGATGACAGGCCTAAGCCACCACACCTGGCACTGTGTTGTGGTGCTGATTGCTGGTGGGCTTGAGTCACCATGCCCGGTATTGTTGTATGTGGTTATGTGGCATCAATCAGGGACCTTGTGCTTGCCAGGCAGGCTCTGGAACCACTGAGTTAAATCTCCGGCCCTTTCGATTTTATTTTTGGTAGTGCTGCAGATGTTCTATATTATTGAGCTACATCCTCCCATCACTTTTACATTTTTATTCTGAGGCAGGGTCTTGCTCATTTGTTTGAATTGGGTCAGAGCTTGCCATCTTCCTGCCTAAATGTGCCACAGTACTGGATTAAAGGGATTTGCCACGATGTCATTTTCCCACCCTTTTCATTTATTTATTTTTATCATTTTAAGACAAGGCCTTTCTAAATGATTGCTCAGGTTGACCTGGAACTTGTGATCTTCCTGCCTCAGGTTTTGAGCAGCTGGGATTCTAGGCAGGGACACGTATCCCTGACTTACCCAAGTTTTTAATTAAATCTCAGTTGAGTTCCTTAGGTATGTATTATATTTCTTTCCTTATTTTGCTACTTGATTGTTTACTTTGCCTAGAAGTCTGCTGTGTGGGCATCAGCAGTGGATGCATTTAGGCTAAATCACCAAGGACCTCACTGTCTAATGAGGGGGGCCCTGGAAGAAAAATACCAATAGGATTATAATCTGTGTTAATGCTAAAATAGATGAGAAGAGCCAGGTGTCACGGTGGCTCATGCCTGTAGTCCCAGCACTGGGGAGGCAGAGGCAGGAGGATTTCTGAGTTCGAGGCTTGCCTGGGCTCCACAGTGAGCTCAGGGCCTGCCTGAACTACAAAGCGAGACCCTGTCTCCAAACAAGGAAAAAAAAAAATATAGATGAGAAGAAAGCTACTAGAAAAAATCAGCCCCGTTCCGGGATCTGGGGGGAACCTACAAATTTAGAGGCTATTAGAAAAGGGTTACTAAAAGTGATAAGATCTTGCCAAACAAAAAGAGAGGCAAGGGCTCTCTGAGCAGAACAGCACATGCAAAAGTCCCAGGGCCGGGCTGGAGGGTTAGCTCAGTGGTTCCGGCGCCTGCCTCGCAAGCGCAAGGACCTGAGTTCGATCCCCGGTTACCACATATAATGCTGGGCGTGGTGGCTCACGCCTGTCATCCCAGCACTCGGGAGGCAGAGACAGGAGGATTGCTGAGTTCGCGGCGGCTTGCCCGGGCACCATAGTGAGCTCAGGGCCAGCCTGAACTACAAAGC
>PVIC010020555.1:0-29440 GCA_004025085.1 Thryonomys swinderianus
TAGCAGCTTAGTGAGACACAGTGCCAGGTGTGCCTGAATAACTGAGATGTAGGCCAGGAAATGGAAGGGGAAGATCCACCCAAGTGGGGATAGTGCCAACCAATAAGTTTGTATTCTAGATGCAATAAAAAGGAAAAGAAGAAGGAAATGTCCCATTTTGAATAACTTCAGTCCATCCTTTGTTGCCATAGCCCTCGGGAATTAAGCACCAAGTCCATGGTTTCTTCCAGTCCTGACTCATCACTGACCTTTCAGGGAGTTTGCAGGCTTTCAGCCCTGATCCTGTTGCTCTAAGGCTTCCCTCTTGCTGATTGATCCTCCTGCCTCTGATTCCATAAGCCAAAGTAGTAAACCCCTTTAGACCATTATACAGATATTTCCTATTTTTTTTGTTCCTCTAGAGAGCCCTAAATAACGCAATTATCTTTAAAGCCTGAGGGATTGTGTCTGTGTGGGTCATGAGGCCACACCTTTGAAAATTACATCTAGACCTAAAACTTTCGTCTGTGGTGTTACTCCCCTACTCTGCTTCCGGCCACCACAGGCTAAACAGTTTGCCCATCCATACCCTTACACCTGATGTTTCTGTCTTTGAGTCAGCCTACATGAATCATCTGAAAGTAAAAATAAATCTTTCCTCTTCTAACTTGTGTATGTTGGGTATTTATTCCCAGTATAAAAATCAGACTAATACAGACATGGATTAAAACTTGTAGAGTTCTATTCTAAATTAATACTGTGAACAAAGCAAAAATATCAATTTGTGGTATTGCAAGAGGTAAAGACACTGTATACAATAAAATATGTGGAGTGCATTTGCCAAAGAACTATTTGAATGAATACTTAACACCAATAAATGAATAGGCAAATGATATAAAGCTAAGCAGGAGTGAAAAATAAAAATAAAAATATCGTTAAACATATCTGATAATAAATAAAAGGGAAATGAAGAGTCTAATAAGATACAGTTTTGCTTAGATTGTCAAATGAAAAACTATGATAATCCATTGGCAAGATAATCCATTGGCAATGACACATTCACTTACTGTTAATGAGACAATGCATTACTCCAATCTTTATAGAGGGTACAATGGCCTGCTTATATCATCTCAAAATTCATATGTTGTAACCCTGCTCCATGTGATGGTCTTTGGAGCAGAGCCTTTGGGGGGAATGATGAATGTGGAGTACTTATGAGATTAATGCAAGTATTTCTTTTATATAATGACATGAGAAATCTTTTCCCTGTCTCTTTTCTCCATTGTGGCTATGATGAGAAGTCAGTGCTCTATAACCTAGAGGACCCTCTCCAGAAACTGGCTGTGCTATTACCCTGAAATTGGACTTCTAGCTTGTACAAAAGTGAGAATTAAGTGTTTGTTATTAAGCCACCCAGTGTGTGAATTTTCCTGAAGTAAGACATAAGTAATAGAATATTTCTGAAAAATTTTAAATATATACCTTCTTTGACATAAATTCTCTTTGTTAGAATTTAATCTACATTTATATTTGAATGTATTCAGAATATTTTTTTGTATAGGAAGATATTTTGCAATACTGCTCAAGAAAACAAAGGACTAGGAAAAAAAACACACTGAAGACCTGTAGGCTAAACAATTTATGGCACAGTCGTCCAGTGGGAACCTTATGTGGGCTTTACCCTTACGAATATGAAAGGATGTACTGGAGAGTGGCAAGATGCAGAATACTGGGTGCACAGGTGCCAGGTGTTTTGCATAACCGAGGCACTGATCTGTGGACAGAGTGTCTTCAGGAGGTTGCACAGGGCTTCGGTAAAGGCAGTTGTCTCAGGAGGCATGAAACTGGAGAACAAGAGTAAGCAGTAGTCGACTTTTCATGGCGTATTCTTCTTAACTTTTAAAATCATTGTATTGCCAGCTGTGTCCCTTTTATGTATCTTCCCCAAAGAGCTCAAAACATCATACTACAGCAATACATACATATCCATGTTTATAGTAGTGCGGTTCATAATAATGAAATCCTGGAAGCAGCCAATATGCTAATTAAATTTTTTTTTATCATATCTATTCACTATTCAAAGAGAATATGTTTCATTAAACAGAAAAAGCAAAATATACACACATATACATTTGTGGGCATATGTGATTTTGTAATAAAACGAATGGCTTAAAGTAAAGGTCAGTGGTAGTTCTTAGATGGAGGAGGACTTGAGGCCATTCCCCAAAACCAAAAGAGGAAAAAAAGAAGAAAGGAAAGAAAAAACAGAACAAAACCAAACAACAAAACGATAGCTTTTAACATATAGATCACATGTCTTAGTTAATACAGTAACATATGTTACCTTGTGTAACAGATTTATTACACAGGACAGGAAATGCTAATATTCCACCAAATATTTATAATGAGAAGGTTGGCTAGAGAGTCTTACACATTTGTTCTTGTAGAATGCTGGCTTCAGGGGACAATAATCCTTGTAAGCGTCCCTCAGGGAACACAAATTAGGCGCATACGATTCAATGATGTCACTATCAAGGATATGACATCAACGATATGAGACCATTTAGGACATGTGAAGATAATAATAAACGCTCTTCACTCTAATATGGGGTCCAATTGTCTATTAGAGGAAACACAAACATAACCAGGCCAAAAATATAAAAAACAAAGCTGTTGCAGGCCATCTTTTCCAAGAACTTAAAAAGTTAAAGGGCAGTTTCTCAGTTGTTGCATCCTTTACCATTTCTTTCCACTTGCTCAGCAGGAGTAAACAAGGACATCTGGAATGTCAACCAAACATGGCAAATGCTGAAGAGGGAAGAGATTATGATATCATTATCTTTGGACACCTGAGGGAAAAATAGTCTTTGCCTTCCTGTAAAATTGTTCATTATAGAAGGGAGTGTAATGTATACTCTCAGTAGCCAAATTATATCACTTAAGCAGAAATGTTTCATTTAGGATGTCTCACTTTTGTTCCAAGCACTCATGAAGAAATTCAATAAGAAACATATGCCCAGAGGCTGTCTCTATGTAAGCTTTCTGACTGGCAGAGTTTCTGATCTTTGCTGGTGTTTGACAACTGACCTAATGGGTATGTGGGTCTGTTTGCTCAGATAGCTGTAATTAACATTAAGAAAGGAGTGATTTTGGTGGATCACATGGAAAATGCCAAGGTCTGGGTGATTCCTTTTATTAATCTGATTTCATCTCAAAGCCAAAAGATAATAGGGGTCTACAGTAATGATACATAAAAAATAATAGGAGTCTACAGTAATGATACATATCACTAATTCCATTCAGAGACAATATTGACCTTATTAGAAATATAACCATGAAGTTGTCATCCAGGTGAATTTTAGCTGCATTTTAAGTGAAATGATACTATATTCAATAGCTCTTCTTGGATAGACAGTTGCTTGTATACTGTTATTTGAAGTAATTGGGTGCAACACAGAGAAAAAGTAAGAAAAGATTAAGAAAGTAAGAGTGAGGGGTAAGAAAAGAGTAAGAAAGGATTACTTTATAAATTAGCATCACAAAGTCATTACTGGACAGAAGCGAATATTAATGTTAGTGATTGACAAACCCAAGGTTTTGACTAAATGAGTAATGAGCACAAAGGTCGGATAGCCCTTGTTTGCCCTTCATCTGAGATAGATGGAATTTGGAAAAGGCCAGATCGAGTTGCTCAGCTGAAGCCGTGCTGGACTGCTGTCCATGAGAGTGGACTCCCATCCCGATTCGGCCAGACGATAGCTTCATGATCCCGGGCAATAACTGGATTGAGTTGGCTTCCTTTTGTTCTCAACCTAAGAATTTGACTAGATGATCCCTAAAGTTTGTCGCAGCTATAAAAAGCTGATTCTAATTAAAATCAGCCAGTGAGGTTTGCATGCCAGCAAAACACAGCAAGATGACAAACATGCTATTAGAAACTCTTGAAGGCTGCAGCGTCTGAGAGGCTGTGCAATAGCAAGAAGCTCATTAATACTTCCATTACCACTACTAGAGCTGCACTGAATGCTGAGCAAACAGGTGTTTATATTTATAATTTAAATGACAGGAAACACCAGTAGATACATATTGAATTATTTCTTTTAAACCTGACTCTCTGATGAAAATAATACATTTTTAAAATTTTCTAAATCAGTTCTCTTTTATGCTCTACCTTGAAACCTCTCTGGCTGTCCAGTCTCCAGTCAGACCTGGGGAAGTAGAGCCTGAGACAGGCAGAATTCTTGTTCCCAGACTCTTGTAGAAAGAGCAGTGCTGGTAAACCTGGGGGGAGCACGGGAAACCAGCTAAGTAAAGCAGGAAAAGCAACCCTGCTTGCTGAACAATCCGTATTCTAGTATGTATTCTAACCGAGGTTTTTAAAAGTAGAACTCAAGGATATCTGTGCTCCAAAGCAAGGCTGTCTGCGGCTACTGATGTACCCTTCCCTGAAGCACGCGAGTCCGCTTTCACTGTGACCTCGAGCACTTTGTCACAGCTATGCATGTTAGACACAGCTCTGAAAGACATGGAGCAGCCTCACACTTTGTCTGCTCCAAGTCAAACTACTAATGCGAGCTTCTCTGAATGTCCTCGCACTTTGTAACTACAAGGGAATAGATAATAACCCAGGCCTCTGGCTAAGCTAAGAATGACTTGGAGTTGAAAGTCAAAGTCAAAGCCTTTCACAATAATTCACACAAAAGGGGCTTTGGGAAATGAGTGTGTACATCAGAAACACACTTTATTCCTCTGGAAAATGATGCTTATTTAAAAATCCTGAAAGGAGAAAACACAACCGACAAGCACTGAAATAATCTCCAAGGTAAGACTGGGTGTAGGAAGCCGACGGTCTCCTAGGAGACTTTGGTAGACGCCATCTAGGCCTGTCCCACGGTCAGACCAGCCAGACACATGAGCAACAGCAAGGTGGGTGCGTGTCTCAGGAGCAGTACTCCAACTGGTCTCCCTCAGCCATTGGACAGACCGCCTGTGATTCTGTGCACCGATGGCCACAGATGACAGATGTGGAGGCTACAGGCCTGCACCACTCTTCCTGGAGAGTTAAGAAGCCCCATGACAATCACATATATTTTTGTTATGTTTTTTTAAAATTTGAATCTTTACTGGTACATTATATGTACACATCACAATTGCACTCAGCATCAAGAATTTGTACCAGTACATAACATGACTCAGTTCTCATTTTTCCCACCTCCCCACCCAATCTTCAACCCCTCACTATATACATAAGCTTTGTTTCCCTTTTTATAACCATCATATTTTTCTTTCCCCTCATTACTTACCCCTAAACCCCAATTCCCTTTGAACATTTACTATTTCACAATACCTATCCAACATTCTAGAGCTCATTTACATTTTCAGTTTCTCATACCAGAGAAAAGATACGATCTTTACACATCTGCGACCTATTTATTTCACTTATGAGTATGTCCTGGAGGTACATCCATTTGAGTATAAAATGTTTCAAGAATGTGAAAGAAGAGCAAGGGAGTCAGAGAAAAGAAAGTCCTCACTTTCTGGAAGCTGGGTGGGTGTCTCCATGGCTGGCTTCTCATCCCCCTGTGCCCGCGGGTGGGAGGGGCAGCGTCAGGGATGCTTGGCACAACTTCCTACTTTCCATACGGGCTTCGCTCTGCTTCTGTGGCGAGGGCTTGCTTCTCACCATCTCAACCACTCGGCAGTGCCAGGAAGTTCTGCACCACGCAGAGTCAGTTCTGAGGAGAGGCTAAGTGAGAGACTGTGGACTGAGGGCCTGGGCTCCAGGCTCCCTGTAGCTCACCTCTAAGGAGCATTCACAGCCTTTCTAAGATGCCCGTGGAGTAAGCTCACCCACTGACCAGAGTGACAAACTCTTCACTACTGAACCCTTCATCGACTGCTCTCCTTCTGATTTGCCATATAACATTATTGCTGACTCAATTTATTTCGAATTTGAGATGAACAATGAATTATTTTATTAGCGTATTTCTTATGCAATGCTTATCACATGCTAAGAAGTGTTAATGTGAACTTTAGACAGAATGGGAATTCTATTTTTTTTTTAATTTGCTAAATCTGGTGTCTTCATTTTCCAACTTTCTCACTTCCCGAGTCACCAAATAAACAAGTCTCAGGCCCTGCTGTGGAGCAATTCATATTAAGACAGAATTCAGATGTTTTTGAATCTCTGAGTTCAAGAGTAATTCCTTAACAGCTCTCTTCTTGCTTCCAACTCAATCTTGGTTTTGTTCTGGGTAGAAATCCTCAACTAGAGCCTATACTTGCGAGCTTGCTCTGCCTAATCAGATGGAACCAGAAGCTTTTTAACAAAATTTAAAAGACAGCATCTAACTTATGGTGCTTCTTAGGAAAGATGGTGCATTTTTAGCTTTCTTCTCACTTCCAGTTGAGAATACAATGGCTGAGGGTATCAGCTATCTCAGACACTCTGCCAGTTACCCCTCAGTCCTAAATGCCCTAAAAGAGAGGGTGGACAGGGGACAAGTGGCCTATAAATGCATTACAGTGGTCTCCCAGTTGTCCTACGCACATATAAAGTCCCTGTGAAACAGGAGCTATTTTGTTCCCAGTAGGACTAGGATTCTTCATTTAGTTGTCTTTTTATCAGAAAGTTAACTTACAAACCACTAGTTCAGTCCCTCATTTCTAGATGGAGAAGTTAGCAGCTCGCAGGCATGGCTGTGTTTGGGTCAGAGCCACAATGCTTTTACCTCTCTTTGTGCAAATAAGAGAGTTAATCCTACTACTGAGCTTTTCATTTAATCCAGTAGGCCTAACTAGATCTTCCTTACATTTATACCTCAAGCAAAGCTTCCCTGTTTCTGCAGTCCCCCACTATCTACTTAGGATAAATTGGAATTGAAGTCTAATCTGGCTTCAGGGTATGTTCCACAGGAAAGGGCAGCATCCGTCTGGGGCAGCTGTTGGCAGGGGTAAGTGCAGTGGACAGAGAAGCACCAGCCCTCCACTCCTTCAAGGTTTCTGCCTCTGCTGAAGAGATTCCTTCCTTCCTTTCTTTCTTTCGGTGCTTTCTGGGTTTTTAAAACAGGTTTGAAGGAATGGGAAATTTCTGTGGTAGCTGATAGCAAATACAGAAAGGCTCATTTGCATATAGATGTTTCCGCTTGCAAGTGCAGGATCCCCCGAGAGAGAGGCCTTGTTGAAATGGGCAGCAGGCTGGCACGGGGCTGCCCGGCTCCTAATGAAAACTAAATTGAAACTTGGGAAACATTTGCCTTGGAGGTGGTCAGGCTTTTAAAATATCAATTTCAATCAGAAAGATGCACATGGGGTGTGCCAGTCGCCCTCCACTCCCAAATGCCCTAAAGAGAGGATGGGGGCAAACAGCGAGTAAAAGAGAAAAAATGAGATAAATCTGAAGTTAACCCGCGTACCCCTTTTACTTAGAAATTCTCTCTGAAGAATTCAAAAACAGTGAGCAGGTAGGAAAGTGGAGAAGAGAGAAAGCAGAGACGGACGGTCTTTGCTGGAAAGGAAAGGCGTTGGAAACCGAAAAGCTCTTTTCCAGGGATAGCGGTGAGCCAACCCCGTGAGACAACCGTCATGCCTTTACAGGCCAAAGACTGTGCAGACTGAATGGCCCCCTGAACCTGACCGGGGGCTAAACAGATAAGGACAGCTCAACAGCAAGATAATGTGAAAAGAAAAGAGATTACCAAAAGGTCAAGAGATTAGCTGGGGGATAAGAAGAAGTCTGAGGAAAATAAGGGGAAAGGTTAGAAACCGATACCAGGCAAGAAAGATAAATCAAGTTAGCAACTGGAGGAAATGAACATAGGAAGACAATAAGAAATAGGATCAGGGGAATTGGCCACCGGATAAGAGAGGAGAACAAATATGATTAAGTATAAAAATGGCAGAAAACAAAAGGACCGCCAATGTGAATGAAGGAAATAAAATTAAAATATCAAACTGAATATCTCCAAGGCTTCTTTGTTTGAATCTAATGAAAATTGGCATGGCATCTTTTTCCCTTTTATTCTCCAGAAGAATTAGTATTTCTTTGTTATTATTAGCAACATTGGTTTCCTTCGATCAGACTATCCTAAATCTTTTGGATTCAACATCTGGAATGAAATATAATATCTTTATGAGTTAGCTAAATTATCACAGAACTGGGTCAAGCTTTTGATTATTGAACTTCTTAAAGGAGTGATTAATGTAAATGCAAACAATAGCACACATGCACCTAAGCATACATGAGGGTATGTGAACATGGGCAAGACCACTAGATGTAGATCATGTTGGTGATGCCGTACCACTGCCCAGGAGACAGAAAACCGCTTTGCCCTTTGGTGACATGCATTGCAAGCAGGCTTTTATGGAGCGCCTGTCTTATTCAAGGCCGATGCTTCAGTGGTACACACCACTCGCAGCGTTTGTCTTCCCACTGCTTGCCGTTTAGTGTCACACAAATGAGGGAATGTAATTTTTACAGGGACAGGGGAAAGTGGATGTAAAGGGAAATAACAACTGTTTTCTGCAGTATCCTATCGAGAACCTGAAATACGGAAGAACTTGTGCTTATTCATCTTAGAGTATAATGCAATGTAGGTGTCACATTTCAGGAGCTGAAGTAGGTAGAGAAAGTAGACCTGTGGGAAGGTTCAAGAAAAGAAAATATACTTAGAGAGGCTTTGTTGGAAACAAGAGTCTTATAAGATTGAAAACCAAAAGGGATCTGGGAGGACTGAAAGGAAAGTACATACCATAAAATATGAATTCAATTTTGGTACTCAGCTAAAATCTCCAGGAAAACATATATTTTTTCCAATGTACAGTGAGGCAGATTTTCTTTCTGGGCTGAGGAGCACTGCTGAATTCAGCCTAAGGTTGACTGTGGAAAGTCACACCTAACCATAAGGGAGCACCCGTTACATAAACAGATTAAGTGCGGTTCAACACCTATTCACTCAGGATATTCTCTTCCCAGCAATGCACAGGCAAAGGGGCAAGACGGATACTGAACCAGTGCCTGTACTATGGAAGAACATGAGCTGTGGGTGCTGAAGAGGAAAACATTTGATCTGCTTTTCAGTGATCATTTGGGCATCTAAGACTTTCAAATCAAAAGCTAACAGAACTAAATTTCAACATTGCACGTATCTGTGGCTGAGAACTTGATGCTCTAGCGCTGTGTCAGATGCTGTGCTGAGCACTGCACAGGTGATGTGCCATGTAATCCTCAAAACCAGTCTCAGAAGTAGATTTGTTTTTGTTGAGATTCTCACTGTACGGTGAGGAACTTGGAACTTGCCATGATCAAGTAACTTTAAAAAAAAAACCGCAGGTGTTCTGTAGCAAGTCAGAGGCTGCATCCACATTTGTTTGATATAAAACACCATCGCTTTAAGATTTTCATAATAATTCTTAAGAGTTAAGTATAGAGTATCTCAAAAGTGAGAATGACTAATTCTTTTGTAACTGTACATAGCCTAGGCCAAATGAGAAGTGAGCAATGTTAGCCTGGGAAACTACAGCTACTTACAGTTTATACGGATGGTGTGTGTACAGGGATTTAAAAAGCATACTTGGCCATCTGAGTGTATAGACATTGACTGTGCTACTACACACAGCCAACTGGTTTCTCCTTTGGGTGTTTTGGTGCAGAGTTGATTTAGAAAGTCATGACAATCAATATTCTGGCCTGAGTGTGCAAAACTGTATAATCACATACCAAAGGACTTCAGGGTACCATCAAATTTTTCTCTTTTGTTTGTGAAAATTTCATCCAAATAGGACAAGACATTCACAGATTGTGTTTTCAAAGGAAGGAATGAGGTCAGGGGAGGTAAGTGGGCCTCTGGGTTGCAGCTCTGTACCTTTTGTCTTTCAGTTTCCTCGCTGTACATTTCTCTTTGTCACTGAGCGACCCCAAGTGACTCCAACCGCAAGCCAGATTTCCCTTGTGACATGTCAAGAATGTTTTGGAAAAATTAAAGTATTTACAGTTAAGCCAAGCAATTAAAAGCAAGATGAAATTTTTGTATAAAATGATATGCTCCCATAAAGGAAGGAAGCCAGAAGAAAGAGATGTATTTTCTCTCAGGGGTTTTAATAACTACTGGACTAAAATCACTCATTACTCTCAGGTGCACTGCATTTTGGTTGACCTTGTGGAATGTCTATTTGATGGTTTTCAAAATCACTTATCCATGCAGTTCTGGCATCTCTGTGCTGTGTTAGCAATCCCGGTTTTGTATTAGGTTTTACTTCAATCTTTTATGTAAGTTCTAATTTTCCCCTCTTCTCCCCCATCAAAAGTAGGTATCCCACATTTATAGATGACCTTAAAATAAAATTATGGCTATGAAATGATCTTAACATTTCAAAATACTAATCCTAAATCATTCAGGTACTTTAGTAAAGATTTAGAAGCCAAATAGTAGTCAGTAATCCACCTGAAATCCTAAGACTGTTGAGAAATTCTTTAATGAAGTGGTGAAATCTTTAGGAATGTTTGGGAACAACTTACTAAACCTAAAAAAGGTTTGCTACCACTAGTAGTAACCCAATTTCAGTAGCACCTTGACTTTAGTTTAGGTTTAACATCTACCTTCTATCTGTCAATGATTTAGAAAGGGAATTTTTGATTTCACAGAGCTAAAATTCATTTTGTTTCTAAACTGTCTGTCCTTTTAAGTTCTATTTCCTCCTTTAAACATTTAGTTGTCAGTTCTGTTTGCCAGGTACTGCATTTTACATAGAGATGTGATCTCACCTAATCCTCAGGAAATCTTTGAGCCAAGTTCAATGAATATTTCCCTCTTACAGATGCAGGTACAGAGCAATTAAGTAACTTGCCTAAAGCTCCCAACTAGGAAGTGTAGGACCACAATGTGGTAGTTTGACTCTGGAGCCTGAAGTCTTAATGCATTGTGCCTTCCCAGGGTTGTAGCCACAAATTAGCTATTGCGAAGAGTTATCATGATGTTCATTCCCCCTGTCTCTATAAAAAAAAGTTCTTATTTTTCTAGGGAACAAGACCCTCCTCCTAGGTCATGTGATCTTGGTCAGACTAGCATGGGCTGTTGGCACTCTGGGATCAGTAGAATATTTCTTGAGGTCATTGTGTAAATTAGTGAGAGATAAAGGAGAGATCTCGAGACTCAAGAAATGGAAAAAGCTCTAGGGCCAGAACCAGTATTTGAATCCTTACACATAGTCATCCCTTGGATCCTTGAATTTCTCATTTAGAAAAGCCAAAGACTTCCTTTCTGCTTCTGAGTTTCTTGAGTTCATTTGAGTTGGGAAAAGCCCTCATGTGATAGTCATTACCCACAAACCCTAATTTCTTCTGTTATCCCATTAAGTATACAACTTCTGTGTATGACTTGGGGGGAGCAAACATTCAGACAATAGCTATAGTTGTAGACTGCAGATATTCCCCCAAATCCATACACACAACCCTAATTCCCAAGATTAAAGTAGTAATAGATAGAGCCTTTGTGAATTGAATGTAAGCTGGGGTCCCTTTGACAGAATTTGTGCGCTGTCAAGAGGAGGAAGAAACATCCAAGCTTCCTCTGCTGTGGAAGGGGACAGTAAGAAGGTGGTCATCAGTAAGCCAAGTGGAGAGCCCCCAGCGAGAACCCGATTTCAGGACACCCTGATCTTAGACATTCCAATCTCGAGAGCTGTGAGAACCATGACCATTACTAAGAATGCCAGTCCAAGCCAGGTGTGGTGGCTCACGCCTGTAATCCTGGCACTCGGGAGGCAGAGGCAGGAGGATTGCTGAGTTCGAGGCTTGCCTGGGCTACATAGTGAGCTCAGAGCCAGCCTGAACTACAAAGCGAGACCCTGTCTCAAAAAAAAAAAAAAAAAGAATGCCAGTCCATAGTATTTGGCTACAGCAGTCCTAGAAGACTAAGGACTAAACACAAGTAGCCAGGGAAGACTTTCACACAAGAATTTTATTGTCATATAATTTTTTGAAGTAACCAATAAATGTGTGAGAATAAAACTTATTGAAAATTGGCAAATTATATTAAATATACCTCTTAGAATACTTTCATTCAGATGGTAAAAATTTGAGCCATATCTCAGAAAAATAGATTTTTATTAAAGATTAAAATATTAATGGCTTTGTCTTCTGGTATAAAAATGTGCTCCATTATATTTATTTAAATGAAAGATAAAATTTTGGTATAATTCCTGTGACAAGGCTTTCCAGAGAAGCAGAAACTGTAAGAGGCAGATTACAGACAAATGAAAAGGGACTTGCTGGGGGTATGGGCTCACATGATCATGGTGCTGGGGGACCATATGGTATACTGTCTGAGGCTGTAGGACTAGAGAGGCTGATAGCTTCACTCAGTCCGAGTCCAAAAGAAAGAACTACAGGAGCCGACTGTGTAATGTTAGTCCAAAGTCAGAGACCTGGGAAGTTGAGGTGTGGGGGGCTAGAGGGACTGTTGGTACAACTCTGAGAATCCACAGTCCAAATGTTCAAGAGTTCTAATGTCCAAGATGTGCAACTATGGAGGGAGACAGAGATAGAGAAAATGAGAGAGAAAGAGAGAGATAGAGAAGAGGAGGAGGAGGAGGAGGAGAGAGAGACAGAGACAGAGAGAGAGAGAGAGACAGAGGGAGACACACACACACACATACAGAGAGAGAGAGAGAGAGAGAGAGAGAGAGAGAGAGAGAGAGAGAGAGAGAGAGAGAAACACCATGCCATTTTGTCCTAACTGGCCCTTCAGATTACTGTGGTACTATTCATATTGGGTGAAAGTAAATCTTCCTTATTTAACTCACTATTTCAAAAACAGTTGCTTTTAGAAACACCTTCACAGGTAGATTTAGAAATAATGCTTTACCAGTTATCTGTGTATAACTCAAGGCAATCAAGTTGACAACTAAAACCAGCTATTGAAATCTCCTATTCCATAACTAAGTTAATGTATCAGAATCCCCAAACCATCTGCACTAAGGCATTTGCCAAACTAGAAATTTTGTTCCACATTTGGGCTTTTATTCATACATGTATGTATATATGTGCCCATGTATCTGTTTATCCCTATCCATCCATCTGTCCATCTCTGTATCTATCTATCCCTGTAAAGAAAATTGGTTTTAGAACTTGCCACCTGTCTGGGCTTTATAATCACACAAGTATTGATTGGTTCCTAACCCACGAAAGCTTTATGAGGCACATTATCAATAAAAGATGTTGCTTGGAACAATGAATAGACCCTTTTAAATTTTAGGAGTAGGTCACCAAACTACTGTCCTCTTGGAGGTAAATTTCATCTCGAGTTATAAGCAAAATTTCCAGAATATGATTAAATACCTATAAAATAGTTGAAAAATAAGACTATATAAACAGAAGGCAGCAGACAGGGTGTAGTCTAGAAATAATAGCCAAGAATCTTGTAATATATATGTATCTATTACTATATAGAGTCTAAATGTAAATGTATGTGCTTGTTACATATTTATACTCACATATATTTGCACATATTTATGTTTTACATACTTTAGCACAACCACATATACATACACTTTCATAGGTTCTGAGGAACACATGGAAATAAGGGAAGAAGTTTCCTTTAAGGGAAAGATTATGCCTCTTTACCAGATATCATTGGTACAAAATTACGCTAAAAACGGGCTTTAAAAGTATGCCATGTAGGGTCAGAGATATAGCTCAGTGTTTCAGGGGCTTGCCTAACAAGCACAAGGTCTCTAGTTCGATTTCCAATAACCACATACAACAATACTGGGCGTGGTGACTCACCAGCAATCCATACACAATGATGGGATTGAATTTAACAAAGATTTGTCAGTATCGCCGAATGTACTTGTGATATCAGATTTGGTTCATTGGTATTAGTGAGAAACCACACTCAGAATCCAGAGGAGAGATATGAATCAGACAGACAAAATGCAATGATGTGTTAAATGGTCCCTGAAAGAAAGACAAGTTGTGCAAATATACAACTCTGAAGGGTATTTGTGACCGCAACACTGACAAAGAATTGAGGAAGGTCAGGTGCTTCAGGAATCCACCTTTCGGTGTAGAAAAGACAGAGCTAAAATAAAGAACATTATATACTTGGATGTGTTAAATTTTAAAATATTTTAAGGACTATTATGTGCTAAAAGGCAATGGATCGGTCCTCTCCTCCTCAGAAAAATGTTACAGGAGACCCCATTTAGAACAGAACGCAGAGTCAGTACATTGCTTTTTTAGAGACCGCTGAGGTTGTGAATATGAGTTTTTCATTTAGCACAAACATAGGTGTATTTTAAATGCTTCAGCTCCCAGCAGTTCTATCACCGTAAGCTCTGCCTTTCAAGCTTTGTTTTGATCATTTTTTGGCTCCTGAAAAGGATTTTCATTTTTGTTCTATTATTCTAAATTTTGCTTCTTTGATGTGGGGCTTGACTACTCTGTTGCAAAAGCATATTTCCCAAACTTAAGAAGAGGCAGTGCTGAACACCTACACATTTGGCCTCATTGAACAGTTTCTTTCCTTATAATTAATCCAAAAGAATGGAAATATATTGGTTTCTCTATTCATCAAGGCACAAAATAGCAAACAAAGCTCACACTCTTTAGCAGCTCTTAGCAAAAAGAAAAAAAGCCAGTAAGAAAGAATTCTTTAGAAAGCATTTAGAATTTTGGAAGCATTTTTAATTATTCTGGTAGAATATCCAATGTTTTCATGTATATTGTAGATGAAAGAATGAAAAGAAGATCATTGAGTATTTTATTTAAGTATTTTGGTCATCACTTGAGTTTGTACAGTTCTGAAAAACTTTACTGGCACCCAAAGTGCAAGAAGATGTTCCTTGCAGTATTATTTATAAATGAAAACATTGAGAAACAACATATACATATAAATATAAAGAATGTTTGAAGTATAGTCTTTATCCACTAAATGAAAACTAGGCAAATATTTAAAATTCTATTTCTGAATATATTTTAATAATTGATAAATACTTCTGTTTTATTTTAGAAAACACTGAAATGTTATGTGTACTTTAAAATATTCATAATAGTTTATTTTAAAACAAATCCAAATGTTCCTCAGAAGATGAATAGATAAGCTGTTGCTGATTCATATATATAATGCTATTGAACAACAAAAAGGAAAATTTACTTACCTATTCACAAACTTTGAAGACATTTTGTTTAGTGAATAAAAGCTAGACACAAAACATTACAGAACAGTATGTTTTAAAAAATTATCAAAGGGCCGGAGGGTTAGCTCAGTGGTTCCGGCGCCTACCTCGCAAGCGCAAGGTCCTGAGTTCGATCCCTGGTAACCACATACAATGTTGGGCGTGGAGACTCACGCCCACCAACAATCAACACCGCATACCACAATGCTGGGCGTGGTGGCTCACGCCTGTCATCCCAGCACTCGGGAGGCAGGGACAGGAGGATTGTTGAGTTTGAGGCTTGTCTGGGCTACATAGTGAACTCAGGGCCACTCTGAACTACAAAGCAAGACCCTATCTCAAAAAAATATATATATATCAAATTATGTACTTAAAATTCATACTATGTTGGGCCTGAGATTTAGCTCAGTGGTTCCAGCACCTGCCTAGTAAGCACAAGGTCCTAAATTTTGGTAACTATGTACAACGATACTGGGTGTGGTGACTTCCACCCACCAACAGTCAGTACCACATATCACAGTGCTGGGCATGGTGCCTTACCCCTGTAATCCCAGCATTTGGGAGGCAGAGGCAGGAGGACTGCTGAGTTCGAGGCTTGCTTGGGCTCCAGAGCAAGTTGAGGGCCAGCCTGAACTACAAAGCGAGACCTTGTCTCAAAAAAAAAAAAAAAAAAGTGTACTGTCTTATGTAATAATGCACTGACAAAGTTGATTTTAAAATCTTATACTTGTGTGTTGTCTTTGTTGAGGCTTCTTTAACAAAAAAATACCATAAACTGGATGCTTATAATCAGTAAACAATTATTTTTAACTGTTTCAGAGGCACAATGTCCACACTCCAGGGGCCCATATGTTTGGCATGGGCTAAGAGTCTACTTACTGGACCATAGGTGACAACTTCTTGCTGTGTCCTCACACAGTAGAAGCGGAAAATTAGGGGCTATCTACTTTTATAAAAGTATAAGAGCTGTAATTCCATTTTTGTCTTTCCTCCCCATAACCTAATCTTTTCACAGAAGGCCCTACCTCCCAACATCACCATTTGGGGTTAGAATTTCAACATATGAATTGTGTGCGGACACACTCAACCCATAACATAGTTAACAGTGTGCTGTAAAATAAACAACCAGAAATATGCACGAAATATTGTGAGGAGTATTAATAAATGTTAGAGAAACATTTGCATTTACTATTTCTAAGTCTTTGAAGTAGGAGTACATTTTTCCTTTTGCATATCTGACTGAATTATTACAATCTCCAGTGGGAGCATATGGTTTTAAAATTTATGTATCTATATACACTACCTCTCTTCCACCATTGGTCTCCAGGATCTGCCCATCCATCCTTCCTCTAACCATCTATGCTTTTTTACATTTCCTAAATTATTATTGTAAGGGCTCCAACACAGGTATTACAGAAATATAATAGTTTAAAACATGCTTGAAAAAATTTTAACAATTCTTCATAGAGATTTAACCCATAGATACTTTCTTGGTTACGCTATGCTATGAACTTGCCTGTCTCTCTGCCCTTCTGTGGTTTAAGAGAAGTGATGAAATACTTGATATTTTTAAAGAGAGTCAGGTTCATTGACTATTTAGAATGCTTTAATCATTCATCTCCTTAGGATCAAAGAATAGGGACTATTGATTTCCTGACACTCCACACAGACTTAATTGTATAACAAAAAGATTACTCAAATAGCATTGATTACTATCTCTGGAATCTCAGCAAAAACAGAAGTGGTTCTCCAGAGAAGGTGTCATTCTAACAACATCAAGAATAATATCAACTACCATCACCAAAATAGTAATAACCTGAAAAGAATGACAACAATAAAATAATCTGGGATATTGTCATATTTGTACACACTTTGTGACTGCTAATTATGATTGTTGAATTAACTCAATTATGAAACTCCTAGTAGACTATTAAATCACCCTTCTGGGTGTATCTGTGGCTGTTTCCAGAGATGATGGGCTTGCAGGGCAACAAACTCAGGAAGACTCAGCTTGATTGTGGGTAGTTCCACCTAACAGGCTTTTAATACACCTATAATCTTAGCACTTCAGAGACTCTGTAGGAAGGTTATTATGAGTTTGTGGCCAACCTGGGCTGCAAAGTGAGTCAAAGCCAGCCTCACATATAGAGACAGATCCTGTCTCAAAAAATAGAATTTATTTTGGCCCACAGTTTCACATATCTCAATACACGGTCAGGTGGCACTATTATTTTTGGGCTGTTAGCATGCCAGAACATCAGAATGGCAGAGGATATCAAAGGGAAAGATAAAGGAAGTTGGCTTGCTTTTGAAAAGCTCCAATCCTCTTCAAAAGGAGTATACTTGCTCCTGTCATTGCCAGAGGACATCAGACTCCAGTGTCCTCAGCCTTCCAACCTGGACTCGTCCTAGAGACTTTCCTGGCAGCTTCCTGACCTTCAGGCTCATACTGGTACTGCGCTCTTGAGCCCTCTTGTTCCACAGTTTACAGCTTCATGGGTTGAGCAGGTACTGAATCCTCTAGCCCTCTAGGGTTCAGATGGCCATTGTGGATTACCCCACCTCTGGTCCTGTGAACCTATCATTCATGTATACTCTTGACTCTTTTCTTCTAGAGGACCCTAGCGAGTACTCACTCATACTAGTCACAGTCAATTTTATGCTATAGCAGTCAAAGGCAATTATAGCTGGGACAGACATTATAGATCTGTTTTGCAGATGAAGATGCTGAGAGTCCACAGGCTCAGATGCAGAGAGGCCCCTGTTAAATAACTGAGGTAGTGTGCAAGCTCAGTACTTCTGAAATGTTATTTCTACTATGTGCACTGGTAGTCTCAAGGAAAGTTAAAGTGTCTCCTTTTTTTAATCTCCATATTGTAATTTATGAAGGTTTTGTCTTATTCTGGCGTGAATAGACAGCAAATGGCTTTGTAGAAGCTTGAGTTGTTATTATGATTAATAATTTCCCTATTGTGTTCCTAATTTGAAAGTGGAGAAGATGAAATACAATGTATGATGGCTTAAAAAATATTTTTAGACCATGTTTACTGCATTAACTAAAATCTGAAGACTCAGATACACAGACATTCAAGTTTGTTTAATCTTGATTTTCTCCCTCTGGTCAAGTGTCAACATTTTAGTAAGGTTTCTTTTTGCTATGTTAGTCAGGTTTCTCTGGCTGTGACAAAATATCCAAGAAAACCAATTTACAATAATGCCAATTCTAGGCCTTGGTGGTGCTCAGCTATAATCTTAGCACCTCAGAGACTCTGCAGAAAGGTTATTACGAGTTTGTGGCCAACCTGGGCTCCAAAGTGAGTTCAAAGCCAGCCTCACATATACAGAGAGAGAGATCCTGTCTCAAAAAATAGAATTTATTTTGGCTCATAGTTTCAGATATCTCAGTACATGGTCAGGTGGCACTTTTATTTTTGGGCCGTTAGCATGCCAGAACATCAGAATGGCACCACATGGCAGAGGAAATCTGCTCACCTGTAGCTGCTGACTTCAGAAAGGAAAAGGGAAGGGCCAGCATCCCAGTGTCCCTTGCAAGGCCGCTTCTTCCCATGAGGCTCTGCCTCTTAAAGCTTCTGTCATCTCCCCATAGCAATGCAAGCTGATGACAAAGCACAGGGCCCTTTAGGAGACATTCAGGATCTAAACCACAGCAAACAGAAATCTGACAAGGCCATGAGTGGGCTGACTCTTGAGGGGCAAGTATAGGGGTAACATAACTACAAATACTAAAAAAATTCAAATGGAGTATTAAACCTAAACGTTGCCCAATTTGCATAGAGAAACCATTGGTTCTCATTCTTTGCTGTACAATATACTTGATTTCTGTAATTACTCAATAGGATACACCAAGTTTCTTCCACAGAACTTTTTGTTCCCCAGGAAAACACTTGTAGTTGCCAAATAAATCAGCGCCAGAAAGACATATTTTTGAACCAAAACATTTGTTTTATGGATTTTATGTTTACATATCCAGAAATACAATTGCTTTTTCTTATTGGCATGAAAACTTTGTCATTTAAAAACAGACAAAAAAAAAAAAAAAGGAATACTTTTAGCGGAGTTGCTCCTAAGAAAGCAATTGGGAATATTTCAAAGACAAAATAGTCACTTCCTCAGTAGAAGAGTGGCTAAAACTCAGTGAAATACCAATATCATTATCAGAATGGAATGTAAACCCAACTCATCTAGCTTCTGACTTTAATTAACTAACTTTCTTCCAAGAGGAGAGCAAATCAAAGGCACCAAAATCACTCGATGAAGAGATGGAAACACTAATTCTAAATCATTAATGAAAGCCAAGAGAAATTGCCTATGGACAATTGGCTTAATCTATGAGTTCATCTTTTCTGCCTGAAGTTTCACTGAGCAGATGTTCCATTTTCTCATTTTTCTTATCCTCTTGAAATATAATTTTAAAAACATCCAGGGGAAAATTTAAAATTTCATGAAGGATGATGGCTGAGGATCCTTCTTACGCCTCCCAGAATTTTCTACTTCAGGCAGATTATACAGTAGGAGTTCATCTTTGAAAATGATTGTAAATCTTGACAATTTATGTGCCTAAAAAGAAGAAATTAGGGAGGCAAAGCACAGTACTCTGTAGACCTAATACAAGATGGTGGTTTGCAGTGTAATTAAGCTATAAAATATCCCCCCCATTTTAACATCTTAGGTAGAAGAAATTCTAGTCAACCACGTTGATACTATTTATTACTAATTTCAAACTCAGATAAAGATTTGGACATATTTTCTGTGTATAGGACATAGCCAGAAGGATGTGTGTCCAATATATGGTTTCTTCTATTCTCCTGATTGTTAGCATTATGTAAAAGGAGCAAAAGGTAGAAATGCAGACATAGAGTGAGAACTTAGCTATGGGAACAGGACCACAGTGACAATGGCACAGACAGAAGGTAGGATAATACAAACTTTTCTATTCATTTTGTTCATTTATTCAATTTTAAGTGGTATTTAAAATTATTGAAGTCAGAATGCTTTCTGTTTTCCAAGTGATGAAATCTAACTCTTGGTGGAGGATTAAACTCATTGGTCTCTATTGCTATTTTCAGGCCATTCTGTGGTATAATAAAACATACCAGGTAAATATTCAAGTTTCCAGGAAAATATATCCATTCCTGCCACCCAACAGAGTCATCAACACAGTCATATTAAAGTACATCTTAAACAAGTGGAGATGTTCCTGTTTCTCTGAGATGAAAAAAAATGACATCAGACTGTGTATCCTCATTTAAGCTGGCTAGATACATTTCCAAAGACAAAACAATTTCTGCCAACTACACCACTGTAAATAAATTACTCTAGTCTCCTAAGGTTTAATGTCCTAGTCTGTGAAATGGGAATGCTAACAGAACCTTCCCTAGACAGTAAGTATGACTAAACAATTAAGAAGACATCTGAAGCCGGGTGTGGTGGCTCACGCCTGCAATCCCAGCACTCGGGAGGCAGAGACAGGAGGATTGCTGAGTCCTGGGCTACATAGTGAACTCAGGGCCAGCCTGAACTACAAAGCGAGACCCCGTCTCAAAAAAAAAAAAAAAAAAAAAAAAAGACATCTGGAATTGGTGTGCTCAAAGATGTTTGTTATTCTCAAATTTTGTTATAGACTGAATATAAACTAATACAAATGCTAATTAATATATTTGTCTTCGAGGACATGCGCATGTACAAGTTCGCATAACTTTTTGAAAAGAAGCACCTTTATTGTCTCTTCTACAAACCAGTCATTGCAGTGAAACTCAAATTGTAGAGAAAGTAACTTAACCACTGTCTGAATGGAAACCAGGGGTCAATCACAAGCAGTTCGAATCATTTTAGGGGATGATGATGAGGCCTCAGGGCTCGCTTCCTCATTTGTGCAGCAATCATTTCACAAGTTAAAGTAGTCTCTGGGGACCAGCAGTATGAGAGCTGGACAAACAGACTCAAAAGTGTGCAGGGCCTGGTTCATTATAATCAAGCATAGGCCCCATTCCAGTAATGTGCACATGGCCAGATGCCATTTTCTTTTTCAGAGTCTTGTTTGGGGACTAGACTCTAAGTCATCACAGAATCCGTGTCTTTGTCTGTGGCATGGGGATTGACAGGAAAGTCCTCAACTCAAGAATTGCCAGAAAGGCCTTCAAGAGGAGCCTGAATGACTTCAGAGCTTCTGGATTATTGTCATCAAAGATTTTACTAACTGGCATTCAAGGGATTTGGGGGTAGGATTTCATAATTTTCCCTCACAGACTTTTTCTGCTCCATCTGCAAAGTATGCCTTTGCCCTCCAAGGCATTTCCTATTGAAAATCCATCAGCCATGAAGCTCAGAAAGCCCCTCAAGTAGGTAGGAAAGGACTTGTGTCTCCAGCAGATACTCGAAGTGGCTCCTGTAGATGGCAAAAGAGAAGACTCTCTGCTTCCCCCACTGTCTTTCACAGAGGGTCCCCGGAGGGGCCTCACAGCTGTGACCACCTCCTCACTGAGAAGCTGACATTCATTATAGAAGCGGTGGGATTTATTTTGAAGCGGAAATCACCATAGTGCCTATCTTGTACATACTAGGTCTTTGATGAGTATTGAGTAAACTAACGCCTGATGAATGATTCGCTGAGTCTTGCCCTGGCTTTTCCCTTGGGTTTTAGATTCCTCCTCTATACGGTGTTTCTCACAGATTTGGGTTACAAATATTTTGGGCCATAAGAGTCTTTTGTTCCTCTTCCATTCTGGTTGTCAGATCAACAGGGCCTATCAACAAAGTCGCCTCACCCCACCGAAGACTTGGTGCTGAATTAACACTTGCCTTCTGAGTGGAGTGATTCTCCTCTGGGTGTCTGTGCTCAGACAGAAGCCTCAGCAGTGGATGGGAAGTCAGTGAGCATCACCAGCAAAGAAGGAATCTGAGAGAAAACAGAGCATGCTTCTTCTGTCCAGAGCAAAGATCTCTGAGGAGCCAGGCTAGAGGCAGGGCCTCCGTCCTGAGCGCTGCGACTTGGCAAAGGGCTCCTGTTCCAGCAGGAAGCTGAGGCAGGCGGCCAGGCCAGGTGGACCGAGCCCAGAAGGCAGAGGGAAGGACAGGACTACCATTTGGTCAGGCCCCAGGTGCCCAGCACTCACACCAGGCCTACCAGATTCTGAATTTATGGCTAAGCAGCTATATTTGGACTCCTCCTGCTAGTAAAACCACGATGTATCACACACAGCCTGCCTTGGTGCAGGAAGGGAGGTGGCATTTTCTGCAGGTGGAAAAGCCCAGCTGAGAAGAGAAAGGGAAAACAGCTCTGAGAGACGCGAAGGGCATCGGTTCAACATGCTGATCCAAGGTTCTCTGCCCGTCACACTGAGTTAAGGGCCGTCCATGGCCAGCGAGATGGAAGTGGAAAGGAAGGAATGTTTTCTTTCGTCTTTTCTTTCGTCTTAGCACAAACCATGCTAAGATGTACAAAATGACTTGCTGGGAGATTATGTCACTATGTCCCACTCTCCCTCAAAAAAAAAAAAAAAACATCAAGAGGAAAAGAAGTGCATGGATTTCAGTGAGTTATTAAAATATTATTTTATTTCTGATTCACACATGTCCATGATGTCTGGAAAGATGACCTACGGCGAACAGTTACAGGAGATCAAGTGTTGGTTTAGTAGAGTCTAAAATACAGCTGGCTCTATCTAGACAAATCAATAAACTGGAAATATAAGCCCAGCACTCGGGAGGCAGAGGCAGGAGGATTGTTGAGTTCAAGGCTTGCCTGAACTACATTGTGAGACCCTGTCTCAAAAAACAAAACAATAACAACAACAACAACAACAACAAAATAACAGAAATAAAATGAAAATTTAAAATTTTAAACATCTTCTATCATTGTACGTTAATGTCACTTCCAATCTCAAGCAGAACAAAACCCCCAAAATTTCTACATGGCTGGGAAAACCTTCCCAGAGAGCAAGAATAAACATGGTACGAGACTAGTAGTCCCCCTCTGAGCTTGACCCGCTCCGAAGGATCCAGATTCCTTCACCACATTCTCAGTAAGGCCCGTGACAACTTTCCTCAAGCCAGGAAATTACATTAATAAAGTCAATGGATATAGGCACAAGAGTATCCTTGAGGTTTGCATTTTATGTGACTCCAAACTCTTGTGAGAAGATGTGCATGATAATGACAATTTGAAAATTAGATTCCTTTTTTTTTTTTTGGTTGCCTTTCTGAGAGAGACAGTACAAAGAGAGCAAAGGAAGCAGAGTTTGGAGGTCTCTATCTTTCTCCAGCTACTTGGAAACATCACGGTAGCGGTGCCCTGACGCTGAGTGAATGACATCCTGAGGCTCCCGCAGAGCAACGCGGGTACTTCCATGTCCTACGTTCTGTCTTTATCAGTGAGCTTGGGTTTCCTAACCAAGATACCGTGCACTGGATGACTTAAACCGGAAGCTCAAAACCATGGTGCTGCCGGAACACAGCTTCCGGTGAAGGCCTCGGTTATGGTTGCCATGCTGCCCTGGCATAGAGCCAGCCAGGTCCGGCCTGCAGGCCCCGCACAGTGTGAGCCAAAATGAACCTGCTGTCTTAGAGCTGTGGGGATCAGGTAATGATGAGAACGGAAGTAAGAGGACTCTTGTTTCGGTTTTCCGAGGTCCTCCTTCCTGCTCCTTTCCGCAGCCTCCTCTCTGGGTGGGAGCGAGCTCTCTCCTGACTCATTAGAAGAGCCCAGTCCGACTGGATTCGGGTCCCACCCTGGTAACGCCATTTAACCATAATTACCTCCCTCAGCCCCTGATCTCCAGAGAGGGTCACCTGAGGGGTCAGAGTTCTGACATATCCATTTCAGGGGGAACCGCAGTTCCGTCCAGAATACACTTCTGGTGATTTTACTCTCGCAGAGGCGAGCAGGAGAGGACAGCTGTGGGAAAGAGACATTTCAGAGAAGTTCCCGAATGGAAGTTGAAAACCAAAAATAGTAATGACTTAGGGTACGTTTATATTTTCTCTTAAAACACCTCCATATAGATTTCTTAAAATAGTCATGACAAGCATAGTGACAGAATGGAAAAATATGATTACCCCTGTGTGCCAGGAGAGCGCTTGTGGGGTGTGAGTGGGTGTGCAGCGACTCCCCTCTTGAGCAGGCACCAGTGCTCAGAGAGGCCCAGGCCGGCCGCGCTTCCCCCCACTCGGCTCCGCCCCCCACTCGGCTCCGCCCCCGTCTCTCCTCCGCCAGCGCCGCTCCCGTCCCGCGGTGACGCAACAGGACAAATATCTCCAGCAATCCCAGACAGCAGCAGTTATTTCACATGAATAATATGAAATCATGCCCCAAAAGGTTGCAGCTCTGTAAGTTATTTCTGGCTTAATATAATTTCATTCTCAAAATATTTTCTGGGCACGGTTCCCCAAGTCAATGGAAGAAAAATACCCAAGAGGAAAATAAAAACTTTAGTGTGAGAAGTATTACTTTTTTTAAAAGTAAAAATGAACAAAGTTCAGTTAGAAAACAGGAAAATGTACCACCTGGGGTAAGAGGAAAGTTTTTTCTTTTATGGGGTCTTTAGTGAATCCTGCGTCCCATTGGAGGGGTGTGCCGGGGAGAGGCAGTTTGGAATATTCCCGGGGACAAGGGCAGCCCCCGGGGTGCTGTGCATCTGTGAGGACAGCTGCCTGGCCCTGCAGATACTTTTCTCAGCTCAGATCAGCACTATGATAGTTAAATGGTTCTGTCCAATTGGAGTAGGAAGCGCCCAGCTGAATTGGATCCCACCTCTCTCCAGCAGGCCCGAGACCTGCCCCGGGAGGTTCGTCACTGGTGCTCTGTCGCAGGGAAAGGAAGGAGGAAGGCTGTTGCTGTTTGCTCGGTGGAGCCCCAGCCCGCACCTTCACTAAGGATGTCCTGGAGCTCGCCTCCTGGCTTCCAGTGCAGACCCTCAGCCCTCCGTCGCAGACCTTGACATCCGGCTAGGGACTGGCACTGACCGTGCTGTGCGCTCCGGGCCTTCCGCTGGATCCTTCAGGCCTCCAGCACTGAGACAGCCCTTTGCACTCTTCTGTGGGCAGCTGTGTAAACCCATTTTGTAAATCCTTATGTATTTGTATATCTCGTGTTAAAGCTGCTGTGAGCACCGACTGACTTTTCCTCTTTACTTCCTGGAACTCACGCAGCATTTGCAACAGAAGACAATGAGGGTGACAACTCTGGTGCTTGTGGCAGGGACAACAGGAGGTTTCCTCTGGTCGGCAGCCCCGCGGTCCAGGGGTCCTTCAGATCTTTCATCTCAACCCTACGGGTTCTGCTTCACAGCACTGGGGTGCACTTACTGCTCTTCGTCTTTGTAGTAGATTGCTTTCCTGCACACCTTTGTTTATTTTCTTATACTTTGCTTAGGAATGATCTACTCAATATAACTAAGAATCTGTATGTTGTGATGGTCCCAGTTTGTCACTGAGTGATATGGATACTTAGTTATGTGTTTATCCTGGATGGAAAAAAAAAACTCATGGAACAGAGGGTTGAGTTGTACTGTGAATCCACTTCTTTGGTCACTGCTTAAGTAGCACCACTTGCCATTACTTTTCCTACCGATGATATTCAACCTCTAAGCCTACTTGGAAGTGGTTCACCTATTTACTTAGTTGGGAATCACATGTAACAGAGCTTAGAGAAAATGAGTGAAGTAAAAGGTGGAAAGCTGCCCTTTAGTGAGCATCTGTTACAGGGCGGGTCTCTAGTGAGCTGTTCTATATGCATTATCTCAGTTCAGGCTCCCACTGCTTCCATCAGGTAAGCATTGTCAGCCAAGCATAACCAAACAGCCAGAGAGAAAGCTAGACCTTAAGAGAATCAAATAACATGCTTTAGACTCTCCAGGACCAGAACTAGTGTGGGAAGCGACCTGGGGGTTGTCACTGTGAGGCCTGGAGATCTGCACTGGGTGCTGCCCTGACTAGCAGTGAGGAGGTCTGCACTGTGAACGGTGCTGCCCAGCTCCCAAGAGAACTGCAGCCTCATCCTGAATAACGGGATCTGTCTAGTTGCTGCCTTGGGGTGCCAGATCAGTGGCGACAAGAGGTAAACAACCTCTGGCCCAAGGTTATTCTCCGGCTGCTCTTCATTTAAGAATTTGCTGTTCTTTCCTTAGCTATTGGGTTGATCAACAAACTCCTTTGTGATGTGCTGAGAATAAAGTTATTCTTGTCTCTAGACAGCTTATCCAATAGACTGGAATTGGCATAAGAAAGGTGGCCTCCAGACAGTAGACGATAGGGAAGTTACATCTCAGAAAGAAAGAACTAGTTGTAGATCAGGTGTAAGAATTAAGACACTATTTCATTTTTGTTTTTTTACTGACTCTGCAGTTCTCTGTTTCCAAGTTTGTAACTATGACTATAGACAATTGTTAGCTGCTTCTGACGTCACTAATGTCCTTGAAATCTGTATAAGTATAGTACTGTGAATAAACTCGGGGCCTGCTCAGTATTGACTGAGAGGTCCTCCCGATCCCATTATTCTGTCTTCTTTCTTTTCTCAGCCGCACCCCTTGACTTCGTAAACCCGCTGTTTTGTCCGGCAGGCTCCGGCAAACTAGGACTGGACCTCAGGACGTGTGACTGTCAAACCCTATCTCGTCTTGACCAGTTGTCATAGTCCTGCCCAGAAATAGTTCATTACCTTCTAATTCCAGCATGTATTTCCCTGTGATCATTCTACAAAATGGAGACTTAACACTCCGCTCTGTTTTGGTAAGCAGTGTATTCACACACCAACTGCTTTTGAAATACTTGTAACCTTTGTTTGCCATTCCTACAATGCAAATGAAGTAATTAATCTGCAAAAGGCTTTGAAAAGCAAGTTGTAATTAAAACTTTAGACAGCTGTATAATTCACAGTGCTCTCGCTCTGTCATTCTTTTTCCAGAGCACATGATCACTGGGAAGTGGTTGTCCTGGAATTGTAGATAAACTATGGTTTGACAGCAGAATTGAAGCCCATTATCAGCTCTGAGGAAGCTCACTGTTCATTATCAGAAAGATTACAGACTGATTCTATTTGCTTGGCCACCTGTGGGTTTTTTTTTTTAACATTTTAAAATAACTTGTTACACAAACACATAATAGTATCGATGGAATGCAAAGGCAAGGAGAGAAAATTGCCCTGACGCATTTTTCAAAACTCTATTTTCATTCTTTTATTGGCTTCCATTCTTGTCCATACATAAAAATTTTCACAATGCTAAAACCTAGCTGAGGTATAATTTCATGTTCTATTTATTTTTTTTCATGAGCACTAGAGCAGAAAGTTTACTGTGTTGCTCAGGGCCTGCCTCAGCTTCCAGCTGAGGCCCAGCTCTACCTCAGGAGAGCAACACGCTCCGCTTGGGGGGAAAACAGTCGCTTCTCTTGCTCCCCGGTATGTTTTGATACATCTGTGTTGAGATATATGGTTTTACTATATTCACTTTAACCGCAGAGAAGTATTTCACAATTTGAGACATGAGGGCCTCCTCACGTCCAGGGAGGAAGGCGGGGTGTGTCGGTCTGAGGGTTACTCGGCACTCCGGCCTCCCGCTGAGGATCAGACCTTGAAGTCTGAAAGGTTTGTAAAATATTGTGCAGAGGAAGAGGGCTCTGGAAACATGTGTGGTTTACTTGAAGCCGAGGTTGCCTGCGGCGAAATGCAGAGGGTGTTTTCGACAAGAGGATCCAATTAGAATCGAGTACAAAAAGAAAAAAAAATAGTGATGTTTTAGCCTTGAGATCCATGTAAATATTCATTAGCTATTTCAGCCTGTCGTTGTTTTGATTGCCACAGAGCATACTTTACTCTTTTATTCTAATTTTTGAAAGATTATTTATTATATAATGTAAACGCAATTGAGAATTAGGAAGAACAGCATGACACTCCTGTATTCTCCAGGCAGCCTGATGGAATGTTATGGGGTTGGCACGTTGGCCTCAGGTATTTTTAAGTGGGAAAATGTCACATGTAGAAGGGGATCTACCTATGCTGTTCCTCTCTGTCACATTTCAGTGTCTCATACAGAATTATTTTGCCCTTGTGGTGGTGATTTTTTGCATGCCTACTTTTGCCATGAATGTAGCTAAAAATATACTATTTTGCACATTTCATCCTCAATATAAGTAATAAGTATGCCATACTTTTTGTGTCCTGAAACTTTCTTGTTCCACGTTAAGACCATGAAGCTACGTTGCACTCATTTTCACTGTGGTGTGATGGTCTCTTGTATAGAATGTCCACAGTCTACTTTTTTCCTTTAGATGAACAGTTAAGGGGTTTTAGGTTTTTGTTCTATTTTAAATGCTATGCATGATATTCTTGTATATATCTGTTTATGCACATTGATGGGTTGAGCTAATTCTATGATAATGTCCACATACTCCTTGGTGTTTATATTTATCCTCATTTTCAGTAGTGTGGGCTCTTGAAAGCTTTTTATTCTTTGTTGATATGATTGAAGTGAAATGGTATCTCATTTTAGTTTACCAGCATTTTCTTGTGCACACTTCAGCATACATACAAATACATGACACATACATATATACATACACATACACCAACACATACACTGCCCGCTGGTGGGGTTGTGCATTTTTTAAATATTGAATCATCAATTCTGCTATCTTCTTTTGTGAAGTGTCTGTCCTGTTTCTTTCACTTTTTTTCTGTCAGATTGCTTACTTTTTATTTTTATTTTTATCAATTATTAATTGATGTCTGAAGTTTTCATAATTATTCATTGCTATTAAATCTAAATATTAACTTTATTGATTATAAGAATTTGTGTTCAATTTTTTTAAGATTTTAAATTTTTTCTGTTCTCTATTCTGTAATTTTATATGGATGAGTAGAAATTCTCATATCAACTTTATCAGCCTTTTTAAAAAGAAGCCATAATTATCTTTTAATAACTTAAGAACTTTTTCTTTAGCCTGAGATCATATATATATTTAAAGTATTTGTTTTACCTATGTGATAATCTTCTTGTAATTCAATTTTATGTATAAATTTTATATGAAGTAGGTATCTGATCTTATCTTGTTTTTTCCACATACATGGTTTGGGGCCAAATTATGAACTTAATAATATTTGGTGTGAAATATGCACTACTAGAAAGAACTTCATGTATCTAATAGAAAATATTTGACAATAGAAAACATTTCTTTAGTTCCATTTCATGTTAGGAGCAACACATGAAGACTTTGGAGAATTCTTGTCTCGTCTAAACTACTTTATCAATGAGGAGACCCCCCATGGACTCCAAAA
>PVIC010020556.1:0-29398 GCA_004025085.1 Thryonomys swinderianus
AGCCTTGCTGCACGAGGGCCTCTCTCTGGGGGATGGTCTGAACCCCTGGGTTGGAGAGATGCCTTCAGCCACCTGAGCTGGGTCCTTTCCTGTCCCCCTCTGACCTTCCAGTTAAGCTTTCTTTCCGTAATAAATGGTACTGTGACAGTACCTTCAGCCCATGTGTACAAGATGCTCAGACATGGGTCCTGCCCCAGGAAATCTTATCACATGTGTGAAGATTTCCCACAATCCCACAGATCTCTCAAACTGGAACCACTATGGTCCCAGGCACTTTGCCTAAGGAACTGCCACCTTCTCTAAAACCCCACCACAAGCCACAGGAGTCCCAAGGGTAGACCCTGGCCAGGGGCCCTACTAAGGTGACCTCTGAGGCTGGGATGGAGTGGGCACTTTTTATCTGGCTAGCAGGATCACCTTCTCCAGGCCTGGTCTGTAGGGAAGAGCCAGGGCCCTGAGTACAGGTAGAGTGAGTGGGGAGGGGATAAAGGTAAAAGTGGGGGGGCTCAGTGACCATGACTTGTCTCCACCTCAGGATATGTGGTGGTTCCCATGATGACCTATGTGGCAGTCAGACAGCATAAAATTTGGAGACAACTCCCCTGACCTTCTCTTGTACCCTAACACCACACAGTGCAGAAAGAACTGGTGCAGGATTTTTTTGTTTTTGTTTTTGTTGTGAGACAGGATCTTGCTTTGTAGTTCAGGCTGCCCTTAGGCTCATTATGTAGCCCAGGCAAGCCTCAAACTCAGCAATCCTCCTGTCTCTGCCTCCCGAGAGCTGGGATTACAAGCATGAGCCACCACACCCAGCATGGTGCAGGTTTTTATTGAGCAAGGCAGGGAGTGGCTGTGTGCACCTCACACGGGTGTGTTTGAGAAGCACAGGAGAGAGGAACTGGGGACAGCGTGTGGGTGCCCACGCTACCTGGAGGAGCCTGGTGTTCTGGGCCCTGGGTGCCTGGGCACCAGAGACTCCTCTAGGGCCAGACCCCATTTCTGCTTTGGGGACACTGCAGAGGACACGGGCAAGGTGTGGTCATTGTGGCCTGGTTGAAACAGAACCTCAGGCCTCGTGACAGCTGGAGCTTTCCAGGTGGATGTCATACGCCCAGGGCCTGAAGTTGACCACAAATGAACAGAGTTGTTTCTGCGAAAGGAAGAGCAAGGGACCATGAGTGGGGTTCAGGAGAAAGGGAGGACGCTCAGTCACGAGATGCCAGAGTGCAAAGGGGTGCTGGTTCCCCAGCTGGGGGAACCCAGGTCCTTGTCCTCTCGTCGTCCCCCAAGGAGCAGTCGCACAGGCCAGGAGCCCAGAGGGCCCGGGGCAGGGCAGGCGCTCACCACCCCCGTCCTCCACCTCAGCCCAGGGCAGCACTGAGAGGGCATCCGGGGGAGAACCTGGCCCGGGGACCCTGAGGCAGGTGGAGGCAACAGGGACTCGTGCACAGAGCCATGGCCTCCAGGGACCCGCCTGTGAGGAGACGCTGGAGGCCGAGGGCAGCATGGGGGTCCCGCCCTCTCAGGCCCGACCTGCTCAAGGGGGCTGTGGATAGGTCTAAGGCTGGGACTCCGCAGAGCTCTGTGTCTCCTCACCAGCCCTGCTGCTGCCCCTGCAGCCCTCCAGGAGCACCCCCAAAGCAGGGGGTCATCTCCCAGGGTCCCCCTCAGCCCTCAAATCAGTCCTGTGTGCACAACCCTCGCCCACTGCCCCACATGTGCACAGACGTGCAGACATGCCTGTATGTACACTCACACCCCACACCTAACAGTATCCAGTCCTAAACCACCACACTCCCCACGCACGGGCATACACAAGTACACATATCTCTGTACATGACACATTCATGTGCATATTCATGTCTTGTATGACACACACATGTGAACACATTCACCTCCCATATCACCCGCAGGTGGACACACAGTGTACATATTCACTGCTCATCAAAACCCATATGTATGCACTTTCGCCTCCCTGCATGTTACATATGTGCATACATGGAGCTTTCCACATGTCCCTACAACACACATATCATCTGGTACCCCACACACGTATCCTGCTTCCGGTGTTACTCTTGCCCACGTCAGGCTCATACCGGGTCCTCACTGAAGGGACAGTCGTGCTCGTTGGACTGGGACTTGTCACATGTGGTTCTGCCGATCTCCACGTCCAAGTAGTAGTTCATGCCGAGCCCGATCTGAGGTGGAAGAAGCAGGACTCGCTCAGCTCCGCCCACCTCACCTGCGCAGTTACCTGCTGTGTTAGGGTCACTGTGCTCTTGGGTTCAGGCCAAACCCACGCCCAGCCTCACTGTGCCACTTCTTCCTGTGGGACGGCCCTGTGGCCTATGCTTGACCAGGTTCCTTCCGGGACCTGTGAAGAGGAATGTTCTGCTTCCGAGCAAGAGCAGAAGTGGGAAGGGCGGGAAGGAGCTGTGATGAGAGCCTCTGATCTGGACTGTGGCAGGGAAGCCAGCTCAGGGACAACACAGGAGGCTGAGAGCGTGTCCTGCTCGGGAGGCAGGGCGGGTCCCGCCCCAGCAGACTCTATGCCCACACAGGTCACTAAACACTGTTCTAGGAGGTCTGTGACTGAGGAACCAACATAGTTGATCCCTCAGGGACCACGTCTCCCACCCACCCGACTTCTTTCCCTGGCTCAGTAGCAGGGGACGCAGGCCCACAGGGGGACATCTGGCACTGTGGTAGGTCCCTTAAGGGTTTGCTGCATGATGTCATAGAGAACACACAAAAGGAGAGATGGCTACAATGTCATAGCCCGTGTCATGTTAGATGCTTTCATATGCCATCCGTCCTTGCAGAGAACCCACTGCACTGTGGCTCGGTACTGTTCCCCGAGCAGGCCCAACCCAAGGTCAAAAGCATAGAGCAGCTGCTCCAGGGAAGAGGAGGCTGAGTCAGGACAGGCTGAAGGGCTCAAGAGTGTCTGCAGTGAATATCAGCCGCAACGTGTGAGGCTCTGTGGGCAACTGAGTGGAGTGTGGCTCCCTGAGGTCTTCCTAGCCCTGGGTGTGGAGAGCAGATCCTGTGGGTGAGCAGCGCGTACTGCAGGGGCATCCCACGGGATCGGGAGAATCCACATCCACGCACACAGCTCCACATGCTATGTGGAGCCAGGAGCAGGCCTCATGTGGCCAAGGTGACCACAGGAGGGATGGGTGCAGGCCCGAGGGAGCCCTCATCTGCTGTGCCCGCTCTGCACATCTGAGGTCCTGTCAGAGCCGGGAGGTAAAGAACAGCAGGGTGGAGGCCAGGAGAGGAGGGAACAGGCTCAAGGTCCCTGTCCCTCCTGTGAAGTCACTTGGTTCAGAGTTGACATGGACCCTGGCCCAAGAGGTGGTCAGTGCTAAGCCAGGAGACCTGACCTTGACCTAGAACCTGGTACCTCTGCCAGCAGGGACTGAAGGCAGGTCTAAGGGCCACCTATCACACATATACCCAGACATCAGATTGGGTGAGAGGCACAGTGACGCCCACCCCAGCTGGGCTCCCTGGACCAGGCCGCAGGCTGCAGTGCATGCAGAGCACGCAGGATGGGGACAGGGCCAGGGAGCAGAAGACGGGGAGCAGCAGGGTTTGCAGGAGGACAGCACCTCCTGTGCAGCCCTCCTCAGCCCAGTGACCACGCACCTTCTGACGGGCACGCACCACATGTGCCAGTCTGCTGAGGTTCGGGTCTTGGTTGTTCTCATTGTACTTTTCGAGAGCAAACTCCAGTACATACTCCACTTCCTCATCGTCGATATCTGCGTCTTCCATTTCACCCATTAGACGTGGTATCTTTGGGGAGAACTTATAGGCCATAGGGGTCATGGCCAGGCCAAAGACCACAATAGCCAGGAACAGAGGGACATGCAGGGACAGGGCCATGACTGCAGGACACGGGAGCAGAGCTGTAGGTCACGGAAGGCAGTGATCCAGAGGCCACAGTGCCAGCCTGCTTTATACTCTCAGGCTCTGTCCCCTCCCCTCGCAACCTTTCCAGCCTCCCAGCCCAACTCCTCCTGGTGGCCCCTCCCCTCTGCTGTCCTGTTCAGTTCTGGCTTGCTCTCCTCTGTCTCCCTCTCCTCCAGGCTAGGGGATTCTCCTTCATTGCCTCCACCTCCCTCTGTCCCCTGTGCCCAGTCTTGATCCTCTAACTCCCTAACCTGTTCCTCTCCTGAGCTCTCCCAGGTTTGAGTCTCTCTGTTCTCCAGAACTCTCTGGTCTTTAAAGTCCCTGAGATTCAAAACTCTATTTCCATAGGAAAGGGGAAAGGGCAGTTTTGGCTTCCAAGGATGTTCTGAGGAAATGGGCTTCCTGGGTCAAACTCAGGGAATCCTGGGAGAAGGAAGGTAATTCCAGAGGTTCCAGAAGACCCAGGCTCTGCCTTCCCCTGGGGAACTTCTCTGCCAAGTGGAAGTGAGCTCACTTTTACTTGGGAAAGGGCAAAGGATTCTCTTTAAGGACTTGTGATCAACCAAAGAATCTTCCAAACCTACTTCCAGCCCAGAGATAGGGCCCAGGTGCCTGACCCTGGAGGGGACACCTAGTGGTTCCTAGCAGAGCTGGGACACTGACCATGTGTGCCTTTAAACTTCAGCAGACATATTAGAAAAGTGGAAAGAAACAGGTGAGATCATTTTAATAATCTAGCACACCAAATGCCATTTCCTGATACAAGATGATTTTTTTTTTTTTTTTTTTTGGAGACAGGGTCTCGCTTTGTAGTTCAGGCTGGCTCTGAGCTCACTATGTAGCCCAGGCAAGCCTCGAACTCAGCAATCCTCCTATCTCTGCCTCCCAAGTGCTGGGATTACAGGCATGAGCCACCACGCCCGGCACTGTGGTATGTGGTATTGATTGCTGGTGGGTGTGAGTCTCCACGCTCAGCATTGTATGTGGTTACCGGGGATCGAACCCAGGACCTAGTGCTTGCGAGGCAGGCGCTGGAACCACTGAGCTAACCCTCCGGCCCCTACAAGATGATTCTTAATGAGGTGCTTTATACGGTGTGTGTATGTTTATGAGTACATGGTAAGTCTTTGGAATCTGTGGGTGTTTGGGACCTGCAGGGCAGGAGTCCATGTAGTCTGTCCTCATCCAGCACCCATGGGCTTATGTGGTTATGACTGCACCCTAGTTTTAGGGAGGGAATTTGGGGATGAGGTTCATGCAGGAGAGCAAGGCCTCGCTCCCCAGCTGAAATGTGAGTTCGTGTTCTCTAAAAATTGAAGAATGAATTTTAGGAATGACGGAGATTTGAGTAGGAACATTTTATTGAAAGAGAAACCTTCTGCCTTAAGAGAGACAGAAGGGGGAACCTGGAAAGTGGGTAACCCAAGGATTGCTTCTTCCAGGGGAATTTTATAGTAGAGGTGGGTGAGTTCAAAAATACGGCCACCAATGAGGAATCAAGCCCTAGAGGGTCTTTCTTGTCAGGAGACTCCTTCAAGTGGTTCAAGGCTCTGCCCATTATCTGGGGATTTTGTATTCCAGGGAGGGGCTGGATGCAGACCTTGACCTTCCATCCTGGGAGGAGAAGGAGGCCTATAGTGTAGTTTCTCATTGATGGTGTTGACCTTCACAAGGATCCTCTTTTTTTTTTTACAAATCTTTCAGGGGCCCGCCCTCTCTATCTGCCTACATGTATCTAGCTGGCTTTTCTACCTATAATAAGGTGACCAACATTTCAGATCAGGGAATCATAGGTGGGTCTACCTGCAGGAGATGGAAGGACTAGGGACAGTGGACACTGCCTGGAGGTGTCTTGGGTCCCAAGAGGACACAAGGTCCTGCCTAGATAAGGACACAGAGGGCATAGCCAGGGACAGGACTGGGACAGGGGCTGGCTCTCCTAAGGGCAAGGAGCTGGGCGGCCTCTGGCACTAAAAGAGCGATCTACTGTTCTGCCTGAGTACTGCCATCAGACGTGAGGGGGGAGAACCAAGGAGGAAGCGGGGAGACCCTACCAGGTGGGTGGGGCCGATGAAGTCTGCCCAGGGCTGGTCCTCTCCTCAGGCAACCACTGCAGCCCTGAACCTCTGTCACCAACTGTGATAGCTAACCTGATTCCATCTTGGGCAAGCGGGAGTGTTAGTGATGGATGCAGGCACCCCTGGACTAATAAGGTCAGGACACTGCCTGAAGAAGTCCTCTGATCTGGGCCAGCCAGTTGTTGAGGGAAAGAGGGTTGCAATGTCTTCACTTCGGAGTGGCTGCATGTGAAATATGAGTGAGTGTAATGGGCAGTGTGAGCCAGAGGCTGACTGGTCTGTGCTCTGTGACAGGCCCTCAGAGTTAAGAGCTTGAAAGCATTAGATCTGTCTAGAAAAGAACCAGTGGGTGATGAAGCCAAGACAGGCCTTAAAGTGGCCAGTCCCGACTGTGTGGCCTGAGGGAAGCACCCCCAACCTTTTGTGGGTCTCACCTTCATACAAAGTATATTACACAAAGTATTTGGGAGATCTCTGAGTGTCCAAATAGCCCTTCTGTCTAAAGCACCTTGGACCCTTTTTTCCTCCATCTCTCCTTCACATACTGACACCTGAGGAGAAGAAATTGATCTGCCGCCTAACCTGTTCTCCTTCTGACTGCCTATACTGTGCCTTAGAATGGCGTTCTCTGCCTGCTTCTTCTTGGTACTGTAAAAGCCCCCAAATTTATCTCCCAGGCAATGGCAGGTGATCTCACTAACCCATTCATTCCTGAATTGGCACTTTGGGACTGCCTTTTCTTTTTAGCTTCACCAAATTTCTTTGCTTTGACATTCAGAGCATTGGGTGAAATCTCATTGAATCACGACCCGCTGTGGGCCTTCACTATGCTGGGTCGACTGCTAGGTGTTGGCTGAGGCGGGACCTCAGTCAGCACAGGACCACTCAGAGGCAGGAGAAGATCCGCATAGCAGTGGCGAAGGCCTGGACCAGGGTAGAGGGCTGGGCAGATGGAATGCGAACTGGCTGCCCATCACCTCTCCCAGGTGCATGTATGTGCCTCCTGGCCCACACAGGTGCCTGTCGGGCTACCCCAAGTATGGCCATAGCTGCTAAACCAATCCTCTAGACTCCCAGTTCACTCCCTTTGCCATCCATCTTCCTTTCCCTGCTCTCTCCCTCTGGGCCTTCTTAGGGACAAATACATTCCTGGGTCTGCCATACCCAGAAAGATACTTTTATGGCCCAAAGTCCCCAGGCTTCATTGGCCAGCTGTTTCTTTTTTGGGAGTGCCCCAAAAAAGATTAGATCCTGTGGCTTGGGGCTGGCCTTCATGTCTTCAGGTCATAGCTGTCACTGCCTTATTTGTCATGGAGGTTGATAAACTGACGTTGGGACAGGACTAGTCCTAACTGTCCTCACTCAGTAAGAGACCCTGCTGGGGGAGGTACCAACAAGTGGATGTCTAGGGCTTGCCTAACTTGATATCAAAGCCTCTTGTTCGATCAGGTTTGCATCTTCTTCTTGGCAAGTTGGGTCCTTAGCCTGGCTACACTGATGCCAAAAATGACCCTGACACCCTGATTTATGACTGTGGAAGTGTTAGACCAGATCCAGGGAGGCTGCCCAGACCTACTGGACACTCCCTTGGCAAGAGCTGATGCCACCCTCTTCACGGACAGAAGCAGCATGGTGGTAAAGGTTGGGGAGGTGGGAATAGGAAGGATTACATAGAACTGATCACTCTATCACCAAAAGATAAAGAAACAAACAAAAAGTACTTCCAGGGTGGTGCCCCCCAGGCACTAGGGTCTCAACTCATTCACCAGCTACATTCACTCACATATCTAGGGGGCTCCAAGATGGCCAAGCTTCTAATCCTCAGACATTGTTTTACCCCTTGGGATTAGATTCAGAGAAATGAGTTCCAGAGAGGACAGGGAAGTAGATTTCACTAAGATAGCAGGAGACTATCAGTATTTCCTGGTTTTCAGAGGCACCTTCTCGGGATGGACAGAGCTCTACAGCACTCTGTGGAAAACTACCACTGTAGTGGCTAAAAAGCTGCTCCAGGAATCGATCCCAGTGCAGACCATGAGATCTTGCCATGGCCCTGCCTTTACAGCCTCTGTAACTCGGTCAGTACGACACTGGGTATAGATTGGAAGCTCCACTGTGCCTACTAGCTGCAAAGTTTGGGGCAAGTGCGAGGAATAAATCAGACCCTAAAGTCTGTCTTGACCTAACTGACTTTAAAAACTGGTGAAGGGTGAATTAGCCTGTTGCCCTAGCTGTCCTTAAAGTAAGATGCACCCCTTATAAAATAGACTGTACGCCTTATAAAATTATCTTTGAAAGGCCCTTTCCCCTGCTGCCCAGAGTCCAAAGTAAGATGCTCTGTTGCAGTACCTTCAGTTTCCTCAAAAGGTACAGGCTTCTGTCTATGCCAACATATGTACCACTCTACCTACCCCTAGCCAGCTCTACACTTTCCCACCCATTCCAGCAGGGAGACCCTGGTTGACCACTCTTGTCACTGGACTGATGGGCCTTCTCATCCTACTCTTCTTCAGGCTCCTATTGGACCCTGTGTTTTTAATCAGAAATTAACTTTGAAATTCACTTTGTGAAACAACAAATAGACTCTGTTAAACAGTTATGTGTGAAAACCTATTATAATTCCCTACCCAATTCAGAAAATCCTGGCTAGTCAGTGCTTTGACATCATACCTAGAGGAGTTGGCAATGTGATAGCTAAGCTGACTCCATCTTGGACCTGACTCCACTCTGTGTGAGGTTAAGTGCCTCTAGAACGTCCCTCTCACCCACCAGTCAGGAATGAACAATCTCATCCTGCTTGGCAGCTCACTATGCACATGCATATAAAAACAGTACTGCAAAGGTCAGGCCTCTGGCTACATTGGGGCCTGTTTCTACTTTCATTTTATATTTCCGGTCTGTGAAATCAACATTTAATAAAGGGGTCTGACTTTGGAAAAAAAAAAAAAAACAGTACCGCAACAACACTAGGTATTGTGTAAAACTCCCCTTTTCTTTAACTCCTCTTTTTTTTTTTTTTTCTTTTTGAGACAGGGTCTCACTTTGTAGTTCAGGCTGGCCCTGAGCTCACTATGGTGCCCAGGCAAGCCGCTGCGAACTCAGCAATCCTCCTGTCTCTGCCTCCCGAGTGCTGGGATTACAGGCGTGAGCCACCACGTCCGGCATTGTGGTATGTGGTGTTGACTGTTGGTGCGTGTCTCCACGCCCAGCATTATATGTGGTTACCAGGGATTGAACTCAGGACCTTGTGCTTGCGAGGCAGGCACCGGAACCACTGAGCTAACCTTCCGGCCCCTAACTCCTCTTTTCTTAATTTGGCTGAATTCTGCTTCTGTAATATTCTGCTTGCTCTTCTCTTGAGACCTCCCCAACTGAAAGAGCCACTTAAAAGAAACTCAAAAGCCACTTTTTGGGGTCAAGAGTTTCTCGAGCATTAGCTGCTCTTGACCACTGACCATAAAGGACTCAGACTTGTCTCAATGTTGGCGACTCTGTAATCACTCATGATAGTGCACATACAATGCAATGGACACTCCGAAGGGGTGTTTGCACACAGTGGCACACCCTGTGTCTGTGTCCAGACTGAGGGATTTAGTAAACCATGCCAAGGGCGATCCTCCGTCAAGATCCAGAGTGGTCATCACCCAGCCAGCTCTGTGGGGCTCTGCGGCCTGAGCTCACGGCCATCCGGGCCCTGGGACCTCATCTGCCTGGGCTGGGTCTGCTCCTGTCACTGAGCTCCCCAAGGTGGACTCCCCGGGTGAGCGCCCGTGTCCAAATCCTTTCCTCGGCTTTGTCTCTCATGTTGTTTCCTTAGCCTGACTGTTGGTTCCCTTATTCCCAGACAGAGAGGACTTGGCCAGCTTAGAACCACATGGTCACAAAAGCCCCGGAGGGAGACAGAGCAAGCTTGGTAGGAATAGGGACCAAGATTGGGGTGGGTACAGGGTCCTGGACAAAGAGATCTTTTCTTCTCCAACCCTACCCTCTCTGTCTGACAGTGACCCAGGGACAGTGATTCAATGGTGAAAGTGGCTGTTTTTCCCAGGACTCTCAGACCTTGTTGGGCATCCAGCAGAACTATACTGCAGCCCAATCTGCTGTAACTTGTCTGGGGTGAGAGGAGGGATCCGATGGAATCAATGGGTGGGACTGGTTTATTGGTATATGTCTCCAGCCATTCTATATAATTTTGGGGAAAATAATTTCATAATTATAATAGCTGTCTAAGACCCAGTGTCACCTTGTCCAAGGAGGCTATGGCATGCTAAAACATAACTCAAGTTTTGCATGCAGTCACAGTTGAGATTTCAATGGTCCTGTGACCTTGTGATACTGAAGGGCAACATTACATCAGCTAAAGACCTTTGGGCTCCTTGTGAAAGTAAGAGAAAGATATCCCCAGGGGAGGGGGAGGGACAAAGTCCTTATCAGTTTAACTCATCCTATCCACTATCGGAAGAATGTTGTCCTTATCACCTTTGCTTGCATAAGATCCACATCAACATAGGATTACCTCTGACCTCTAAATTGCCCGATCCTCATTCCAGTTATTGTGTGTACATGATAAAGAATGGCTAGCTTGTGTAGTCTTTGACTTTGTCCATTCTGAGGCATTGACCTCCCAGCCCCCCCACATACTTTGAAATTATGCAAATCTCTATTGTCTTTTGTCTTTAGCCTTGACGTCCCCCTTTCTAGGTAGTAGAAGGATTAATCACCCTCCAATAAATGTTTTCAGGTTCATCATAGGATAGAGATCCTGCTGACCACCGTACAGCTTCCTCTAACCCCACACTGAGTTAGGAACCCACAGGAAAATGCATCCCTTGGTGGATAAATCAGCCCCTGTGGGTTGTCCTTTGCAGCTGTGAGGAGACATTGGTCCCCAAATAGGTCAGCGCCTGATGCTGTACTGGTGTAAAGGAGGGGCAGTGTCCCTGGGCAGCCTGGTCACCCCTAGACAGAGAGGACTTGGGCAGCTTCCACCTCCACAGAAGCCCTGGTTTCCATCCAAGGCTCCTGTGATAGGAGGGTGTTTCATGCCACGGGTGAACTGAGATGGGCCATTCCTCCCCTTGTGGTTAGGAAGGAGGTGCAGGTCATCAAGTAGCTGGGGCGTATTGGTGCAGTGTGTGCTGGCTGCATTGTGCTCCATCGCTTATGTGTTCAGGCGATAGAATATGCTGGCATGGAGATCAGGGGACCCAAGGAGCAGAGACCCGAGTGGGGCTCTCAGGCCCACAGGAGCACCTCAGTGCAGTGTGGCGAGTGGTAGAGGCCTAGAATAATGGTAGACCTTCTCCACAGCAGTCAGTGGCCTTGGCAAATGTCCTGTTGCTGCCACATGACTCCTTTGAGAGGGGACTCCTTCCCCCTGGCTGCCTGGGCTCTGTGTAGAGCTCAGAGGTGATGGCTTTGTCCAGATTCCTGAAGTCTCCAACTTTTGCAGGAGCCACAAATGCTTGAGACAACTACACACCTAGGACTGAGCTGCTGTCCTCAGATGGAACCCAGGAGGTATCTTTCTCTAAAAAGAGGAGAAAGGGAAAAGCCACATATCACAGACTGCATATGTGCCCATCAGTTTCCTGGTCTGAATTAGTAGAAGGAGAAATTGGGTCGTGGTATTAGAGGGGGGCAGGAATTCTTTATGATAATCAGTGGTAAGTAGGTATTAGATAAAACGATAATAAATAAATGAACAAGCACATAAACTGTCACCTGAAGGGCCCAGAAGCTGGATGGAGAGAGCAGGTGCTGGGATTCTGAGCTCCGAGGGTTGAGGCTCCTGACTTAGTGTTAGCACAGGGAGGCGGCTTGGACTGCACAGGGCACTGTGTAGGGTGAACTTTGAAAAGGGACAGAGCAGCAGCTTCCTTCTGGAGGGCCTGGAACAAGGTGAAGACTCTGGCAGAGGGGGACCTAGACAGGAGAGAAGAGGGAGAGGTGGAGGAGATAGAAGGGGGGTAGGATGAGGTAAGGGGAGGAGAAAAAGGGGGTTGGAGAGGGAGAAAGGGAAGGGAGCAGTGCAGGGCACAGGAAGGTGGGAAGATGCCATGTTTTCCCTTGGCGTTTTATTGTGAAAATTTTCAAATATATACAAGGATTGCAGTAAACACTATAACCCATCACTCGGTTCAGCTGCCATCATAGAAGATTTTGCTTATTTTCTATCCTCTTGTCACCCAAGTCCATCTATTTTGGATGGCATGTGGAGATGATTCAGGAGACCAAGGCCTAGTTCCCCACCTGAAATGTGAGTTCGTGTCCTCTAAAAATCGAAGCATGAATTTTAGGAAGGCTGGAGGTTTGAGTAGGAAAATTTTATTGAGAGAGAAAACTTCTGCCTTAAGCGAGACAGAAGGGGGAACCCGGAAAGTGGGTAACCCACCTACCTCACTTTTTACAGGGCTTTTATGGAGCAAAACCATGAGATGAGGTGGGTCCAAAATAGGGGGCTACCAATAAGATTCGGGCAAACCAAGGTTAACCAATGGGTGTATACACAAGTACATTTTGTTTCAGCAATTTTGACTGAATAGGGTCCAATGAGGAATCAAGCCCTAGAGGGTCTTTCTTGTCAGGAGACTCCTCCAGGTGGTTCAAGGTCCTGCACATTATCTGGGGATTTTTGTAATTACTGTGTTCCAAGGAGGGGCTGGATCCAGACTTTGACCTTCCATTTTAGGAGGAGAATGAGGCTTGTAGCTCACTGTTATTTGGAAGTGTAATTTTTCATTGATGGTGTTGACTTTCAGAAGGATCCTCTTTTTTTTTTTTTTTTTTTGAGACAGGGTCTCGCTTTGTAGTTCAGGCTGGCCCTGAGCTCGCTATGTAGCTCAGGCAAGCCTCGAACTCAACAGTCCTCCTGTCTCTGCCTCCCAAGTGCTGGGATTACAGGTGTGAGCCACCACGCCTGTCACTGTGGTATGTGGTATTGATTGCTGGTGGGCATGAGCTGCCCAACATTGTATGTGGTTACCAGGATTGAACTCATTACCTTGCACTTGCAAGGTAGATGCCTGAACCACTGAGCTAAATCTCTGGCCCAAGAATCCTCTTTTTTTGCAAGTCTTTCAAGGGCTGGCCCTATCTATCTGCCTACATGGGTCTAGCTGGCTTTTCTACATAACTCACAGCTAAGACCTCAAAGTTTCCGTGATGCTGTGACACTCCAGGGTAGGAGTCCATCAGCTGAAGACATCCTGGAATCTTGAGAACTGAGTAGTAAGAGAAAGGTTTCACTATGGGAGGGACAAACTCCTAGTCAACATGAGTTCCTTGTCAACTAAGTTCTTCATTAGGGTAAGTTCCTCATTGTCACAGCTTTATGGCCACCTTCTGAATCATCTGTGATTCCCCATGTACCCAGTAAAAGTGCAGCAAACTCTGAGTTATTTCATCTTTGCTTCCCAGAGCAGCATTGATCTGGTCCCCAAAGCTCAGCTTTTTCTCTAAGTCTCATTTCCTTTCTTTATTCATGAATTCACCTTGTGCTGTTGTGATTCACAGAGGTCCAGGACTCATAGCAAGGGGTTCTGGTAACTTGCCCTTTCCCTCTTCTCCACACCTGTGCTGGTATTTTTCACCACAGATGAGTTTGGTGTGTTTTAGAAGTTCAAGGCACAAAACTCAGCTGTGTGTAGACAGTGTGAACCGCACTTCCTGGTATGTCATTGGCTGGAGGACCTGAGCAATGGGCTCCCTGGCTTTGCCTTCAGGGCTGTTTCAGTGCAGCATGATGTCCACACAGCTCTCAGATAGGCTCTGGCCTAGAGTCTGCAGCATATGGAAAGGAGGCTCTGGACAGCATCCATCCTTTTCTCCTCTGCTTCTCTTATCCTCCTTTGTTCTTTTAAACTTGGAGTAACTCCTCTCCTCAATTGGCCCAAACTTTCTACTCCCCTTCTTTCTTTTCTAAAGCCAGGCTTTTTAAAAAATTGAATTCTTTATTGGTACATTATATGCACAGCTCACAATCACACACAACATTGGGGAATTTGTACCAATATGTGACACAGGTAAATTCTCATTCTTACCCACATCCCTGTGCACCCACCCCCTCCCCACCCCCTATATACATACTCTTTTATTTTTTTCTGAATCATATTTATTCCTTCCCCTCATTATGTTCCTATACCAAATTTCTTTTGGATATTTCCCATTCTACAAAAACTATCATACATTCTAGAGCTCCTTTACCTCTACAGGTATTTATATCAAAGAAAAGATCCAGTACTTGCATATCTGCAATCTATTTATTTCACTTATTAGTGTGTCCTCCGGGTATCTCCATTTACACATAAATGAATCAATCTTGTCATTCTTTATGGCAGAGTAATACTCCACTTTAAAAAACCCACATCTTCTTTATCTAGTCTCCAGTTGATGGGCATTTGGGTTGTTTCCAAGCTTGGGCTATCATGAACTGAGCTGCTATGAACAAGGGTGTACATCTGTCTTTCCAATGTAATTTTTTAAATTCCTGTGGGTATAGCAGGGAGATAGCAGGGTCAAATGGGACCTCTAGTCTTAGTTTTCTGAGAAATCTCCATACAGATCTCCACAGTGGTTGCACTAGTCTATAATCCCACCAGCAGTGGAGAAGGGTTCCTTTCTGCCCACAGCCTCGCCAGCATTTATTGTTGGTTGATTTCATAATAGTGGCCATTCTTTGTGGAGTGAGATGGAATCTCAGTGTTGTTTTCATTTGCATCTCTCGAATGACCAGTGATGTTGAACATTTCTTCATATGCTTCTTGGCTGCTTTGACTTCTGCCTCTGAGAAGTGTCTGTTCATTTCAGATGCCCATTTTTGAATTGGGTCTTTACACTTGGGTCTTTACAATTGGGTTTTGTTTAAGTTCCTTGTATATTGTAGATAATATCTCTGTCTGGCAAACAGCTAGTAAAGACCTTTTCCCATGTTGTTGGTCATCTTTTAGCGGTGCTAGTGATTTCTTTTGCTGTGAAGAAGCTTTTTAGTAGGATGAGATCCCATTTGTTGATTCTTTCTGCTAGTTCTTGTGCTATAGAGGTTTTATTCATGAAGCCTCTGTCTCAGCCAATGTCTCCAAGAGTTTTACCTAACCTGTTTTCTAGCAGGTTTATTGTTTCTGTTTTAATGTTTAAGGAATGTTTAAGTCTTGAATCCATTGTGAATTTAGTTTTGTGCATGGTGAAAGAGATAGGTCTAGCTTTAGTTTTTGGCAGGTTAAAGCCCAGTTTTTCCAGCACCTCTTTAGAGGCTGTCTTTTCTCCATTGAAGATGTTTGGCTCCTTTGTCGAAGATAAGGTAGCTTAAAGTATCTGGGGTTGTGTCTGGATCTTCTAATCTATTCCACTGGTCCTCCGGTCTATTACTTTGCCAGTACCATACAGTTTTTATCACAGTGGCTTTATAGTAGAGTTTTAAGTTGGGGAGTGTTATACCCCCTGCCATGTTGTGGTTGCTTAGAATTGTTTTTGCTATTCTAGGTCTCTTGTGGTTCCCGATGAATTTTTGGATTATTCTCTCTAGCTCTGTGAAGTATAGTGTTGGAATTTCAATTGGAATTGCATTGAATCTGTATAGTAGTTGTGGAAGTATAGCCATTTTGACGATGTTGGTTCTCCCTACCCAGGAACAAGGGATGTCTTTCACTTTCTGATATCCCTTTCTATCTCATTTTTCAGAGTCCTATAGTTTTCAGAGTAGAGGTTTTTCACCTCCTTTGTTAGATTGATTCTTAGGTATTTCATTTTTCTGGGTGCTGTTGTGAAAGGGATTGACTCCTCAATTTCTCTTTCAGTGAGTCTGTTGTTTGTGTAGACAAAGGCTGTTGATTTTTGAGCATTAACCTTGTATCCAGCAGCACTACTAAATTTGGTAATTAAGTCTAGTAGTGTTTTGGTTGAGGTTTTAGGATCCTTTAGATAGAGTGTCATATCATCGGCAAATAATGACAGTTTAACTTCTTCTTTTCCTATCTTTATTCCTTTTATATTTTTGTCTTGCCTGATTGCTATGGCTAATGTTTTCAGTACTACATTGAATAAGAGTGGTGACAGCAGGCATCTTAGTGTAAAAGGTTCCAGTGTTTGCCCATTAAGTATGATGCTGGCTGTTGGTTTCTCAGAAATAGCTTGTATCAGATTGAGAAAAAGTCCATCTATTCCAAGTCTCTGTAGGGTCTTGATCATGAATGGGTGTTGAATTTTGTCAAACGCTTTTTCTGCATCTATTGAGATGATCATATGGTTTTTGTTCTTGAGTCTGTTAATATAGCATATTACATTGATTGATTTACGTGTGTTAAACCAGCCTCGCATCCCTTGGATAAATCCAACTTGATTGGGGTGTATGATTTTCTTGATAACTGTATGTATTCTGTTTGCCAGTATTTTATTGAGGATTTTTGCATCAATGTTCTTTAGAGAGATTGGACTGTAGTTTTCTTTTTTGGTGGGATCTTTCTCTGCCTTTGGAATCAAGGTAATGGTTGCTTCAAGGAATGATCTGGGGAGTACTGCTTCTCTTTCAATTTCATTAAAAAGATTGAGAAGTACTGGCATTCACTCTCCTTTAAAAGTTTTGTAGAATTCAGCAGTGAAGACATCAGAACCAGGGTTTTTCTTTGTTGGTAGGTTTTTTATTACACTTTCAATTTCACAGATTGATATCAGGTTGTTTAACATTATTATATGCTCTCAGTTCAGCTTTGGAAGTTCATATGTGTCTAGGAATCTATCCATTTCTTCTAGATTTTCCATCTTTTTGGAGTACAAATTTGCAAAGTACGTGTTTATTATCCTTTGGACTTTCTCTGGATCTATGATGATTTCCCCATTTTCATTCCTTATAGCATGGACTTGAGCCTTTTCCTTCCTTTGATAAGGTTGGCTAAGGGTTTGTCAATTTTATTTATCCTTTCAAAGAACAACTCTTCGATTCATTGATTCTTTGTATTATTCTCTTTATCTCCATTGCATTAATTTCTGCTCTAATAATTTCCTTCCTGGTATGAGCTTTGGGTTTGTCTTGTTCCTCTTTTTGTAATTGTGTGAGGTTCATCATTAGATTGTTGATTTCAGTTTGCTCTATTTTCCGAGTGTAGGCATTCACTGCTATGAATTTCCCTCACAGAACTGCTTTCATTGTGTCCCATAAGTTCCTGTATGTTGTACTGGGGTTCTCAATTAGTTGTAGAAACTGTTCAATTTCTTCTTTAATTTCTTTTGTGGCCCATTAGTTGGCCAACAGAATGTTGTTCTATTTCCATGTGTTTGTGAGGATCTTGGAATTTCTTTTGCTATTCAGCTCCAGTTTCAAGGCACTATGGTCTGATAGTATGCAAGGGATAATTTTGATTCACCTGAATTTACTTAAGCCTGTTCTATGAACTAGAATGTGATCTATTTTGGAGAATGATCCAAGAGCAGCTGAGAAGAAGGTGTACTCTGGCTTTGTAGGGTGAAATATCCTGTAGGCATCTATTAAGTCCATTTGCTCAAAAGTTTGATTTAGCTCAAGTATTTCCTTACTGATTCTTTGGCCAGTTGATCTGTCAACTTGTGATAGTGGAGTATTGAAGTCCCCCACTACTATTGTATTCGTGGTTATCTGGCTTTCCATGTTCACTAATGTTTGTTTTATGTAGTTGGGTGCATTAAAGTTTGGTGCACAAATATTTATGATTGTTATTTCTTTCTCTTGGATAGTTCCTTGTACGAGAATATAGTGACCTTCTTTATCTCTTTTAATCAGTTTGGGTTTGAAATCTATTTTATCTGCAAAGAAGATAGCCACTCCTGCTTTTTTTGCCATTTCCTGTGGCATGGAGGATTGTTTTCCAACCCTTTATTTTCAGTCTAGGGTTTCCTTCTGAATTAGGTGTGTTTCCTGTATGCAGCAGATTGTAGGATCTTGCTTCTTGATCCAATCTGCTAGTCTGTGTCTCTTTCTATTATGTGGGGCTCTTTGGAAGTGGCACCTTCCTGGGTTGTCCTCCTTGAATCTGTAATGGCCCTTGAAAGTTCTCAGTTCTGACACATCATGGGAGGTATTTGAACAGAACAATCACATCATCTTTGTTACCATAATACAATCAATGCCAATATCAGTATTAAACACAGTAAATAAAATGAAAAGTTTTGTTAATTTCTATTCTGAAGACTTTGAGCTCAGGAATTACCTCAATGTCCATATGCCAAAATTTAGAATTAATCAGCAATGTGTATACAACATGAAGATTGTAAATGTACCCCCAGAACCCTTTGGGAATAAAAGGTCACTGCGGAATCAGGGAGGTAGGGAGACAGGAGAATAAAATAGGTTTAGCAGATTTATAAAGATCACCTAGACTTGAGAACCTCATATATGCCAGTGGGTAACAGAGGATAAAAGGGCCTATATAAAACAATACCAACTGTATGCTGTAAGACTGTTGGAGACTTTGCATACCTTCTTATAATAGTATAGGAGAAGAGATAGGGCAGCCTAAGAGTCTTTTACTTCTGGGTATTGGTTCTGACAGGAAGATAGGAGAGGGTGTGGGGACAAGAGGTGAATAGAGGGATCTAGGAGTAGATGGCAAAACAGAGACTAATTTCCTTGTTTTTCATCTTGCCTGGTCTCTCAGCGCTGCTCTGGTGTGGAGGGAAGCTGGAAAGGCTCCGGGCTCCTCTCAGGCCTGTGTCATCACAACGCAGCTCTGGGGTGGAGTGGGAGCCAGCAGAACACAGTCCTCTGTGCTGGGAATGGTGCCCAGAGTCTGTGACCTGAGTCCAATGGGTGCAGCTCTGTGGTGGAGTGGGGACCGGCTGGCAGGCTGCAATTCTCCACACTGGGAATGGCTCCCGAGGTCTGTCCAGGCTTTTTTTTTTTTTGGTCCAATACTAGAGATTGAATTCAGGGCCTATGCACTGAGCTATATCACCAGCATTTAAAAAAAAAAAACTTTTAAAGTTTTAAGTCAGGGTTTCCTTAAGTCACTAAATTGCTGAGGCTGGCCTCAAACTTGTGCACCATCAAGCCTGTCTCCTCTCGTGTTCCTGCCTGTCCACTTCTACCAGGCCAGACACTGCATGAAGAAGCCCAGCAGAGGCTGAGCAGATGCTCCTGGACTTCCGGCCTCTAGAGCTGCTTTTCCTGGAATAAATTGCTCCTCTTATATGTCACCAGACTCAAGATCTGTGTTACAGCACAGAGAACAGACTAAGACCCCAGCTCCCCCTGCGGCTCCCAGGTGTCTCCAGCAGAAAGCACTGCACCTGTTCACCTGTAGCTTTCCCATTTCAGGGCGGCCACTGGAGTTGATCCTTTAGCATTCTGGTCTCTGCTCTTCTGTGTATGCTGTATCCAGCTCCAGGGAACATTTCGCTCCACCTCCAGAGCAGACCTAGAACTGCTGTCCTCCAAGCTCACTGCTGCCTGGCCACCTGGACCATGGCAAGGCCTTCTGACCCTGACACATTGGCTCACCCCATTGCCAGGGATGGGGTCCCTTCATAACTATAGCCTCAGTGCTTAAGCCATTGAAGTTGCAATTGTGCACCCTGACATCCGCCCAGTGTGCAGTCCTGATTCAATTCCTTTTGGTTCAAAGTCCAAAATGGCCAGTCTCAAGGATCAGCTGATTGTAAATCTCCTTAAGGAAGACCAGGTCTTCCAGAATAAGATTATAGTTGTCAGGGAGGTACTATTGGCATGGCCTGGACCATCAGGGTCTTAATGAAGGACCTGGCAGATGAACTTGCTCTTGTTGACATCATAGAAGATAAACTAAAGGGAGAGATGATGGATCTCCAACACAGCAGCCTTTTTTCCTTACAAGGCCTAAAATTGTCTCTGGTAAAGGCTATACTGGAACTGCAAACTCTAAGCTCATTATTATCACAACTGGGGGACATCAGCAAGGAGGAGAAAGCCGTCTTAATTTGGTCCAGCATAATGTGAACATCTTTAAGTTCATCATTCCTGACATTGTAAAGTAGAGCCCAAAGTGCAAGTTGCCTGTTGTTTCCAATCCAGAGATATCTTGACCTATGTGGCTTGGAAGATAGGTGGCTTTCTCAAAACCCGTGTTACTGGAAGTGGCTGCAGTCTGAATGCAACCCAGTTCTGTTACCTGATGGGGGAAAAGCTGGGAGCTCACCCACTAAGCTGCCATGAATGGATCCTTGGGGAGCAAGGAGACTAGTGAGCCTGTTTGGAGTGGAGTGAATGCTACTGAAGCATCTGCACCCTGAGTTAGAAACTGATGGGGAGCATTGGAAAGAAGGAGTGTTGGAAAGAAGTTCCTAAACAGGTAATTTACCATGCATATGAAGTGATCAAATTAAATTCTTTTTTTTTTTTTTTTTGAGACAGGGCCTCCCTTTGTAGTTCAGGCTTGCCCTGAGGCAAGTCTCAAACTCAGCAATACTTCTGCTTCTGCCTCTGCCTCCTGAGTGCTGGGATTACAGGCATGAGCCACCATGCCCAGCAAAGCGATCAAATTGAAAAGCTACACCTCCTGGGCCATCAGACTTTCTGTAGCAGATTTGGCAGAAAGTATAATGAAGAATCTTAGGAGAGTGCATCCAATTTCGACCATGATTAAGGGCCTCTATGGGATAAAGCTTGATGTCTTCCACAGCATTCCTTATATCTTGGGACAAAATGGGATCTTAGATGTTGCAAAGGTGACCCTGTCCTGAGGAAGAGGCCTGATTGGAGAAGAGTGCAGATACCCTGTGGGGGATCCAGAAAGAGCTGCAGTCTTAGTCTTCTGGTGTCACACCTCATCACTGTCTGGGCCACAAGAGGGTTTAGTTGGAGCTTGTGTATGTTGTCCTTTTTATCTGATCTGTGGTTGAAGTAACAGTATTAAACTGGCCTGGGGAAAACATCAGCTCCCCCAAATTAGAATAGCAGTGGTTCACAAAATCCCACAGTTCTGTCCTGATGCCAGGTGGTATGTAACTTGTATAGTCCTAAATGGCACACAGGTACCAGTTACCATTCAAACCAGATGTACATTACTATATTATATAAGTTCACTAAGCAACCCTAGTCCAAATTTTCCCAGTTGGTCACCACCTGGGATCCAGTATATAAATCCAGTATTGGACCAGGGATTTAGCTCAGTGATTCTGGCATCTGCCTTGCATGCGCAAGGTCCCGAGTTTGATCCCTGGTAACCACATACCATAATGGCAGGCATGGTGCTCACACCTGTAATCCCAGCACTCGGAAGGCAGAGACAGGAGGATTGCTGAGTTCCAGGCTTGCCTTGGCCACATAATGAGCTCAAAGCTAGCCTGAATTATAAAGTTAGATCCTTTCTCAAAATAAATAAATAAATACATACATACATAAACAAATTAAAAATCCAATATTGCATGTCTTGTGCATGACTTCTTGAAAGGTTTTTATTTTGTGTATTTATTATATATATATTGTAGTATTGCCATATAGTGTAAAAAGGAAACATCTACCTGTGAACAGTGCAACCAACTGCCATACCAACTACAACACCAAATAAACCTTGAACAGTTAAAACAAAACAAAAAAAAACAACTATAACCCCAGCAAGGACCCTGTACCTCTACTTCACACTCCTGTTTGAAGCACACAGGTTGGACTCACGTGAGCTCACTGAATTTCCACTCACTTGTGCCTCGATGTCCCTAGTGGCCATGGCTGCTGAACTGAGAAGGAGGTCCTGAGAATTCTTGTTTCACAAAGAGGAGAAGGGGAAGGCTGCAGCGGCTTCTGGGGAGCCACTGTCCCACGGCACACCCTGTCCCAGCTTCGACACCCTCTCTTGCTCCTGATATGGCTCCTGGAGGCTGCGAAGGCTGCCAAGGCCCTCCTGCCCCAGAGCCTTTGCAATGGCAGGTCCTCTTCCTGCAGATCTTCGGCTTCTTCCTTATCCCTTCAAATGTGTGCCCAGAGAACCACCTCTTCCCGAGCCTTCTCTGACCTTGCTATTTAAAACCACAGTCCTATTTTATAGTGTTTATTATACATGCTAGGACTTATTTACACATCTGTGACCTATTTATTTCACTTCTGAGTATGTTCTCAAAGTATGTTCATTTGAGTATGAATCCTAAGGGAAATGGGGGGGGGCAAATAATGAGGGGCGAGAAAAAATTGTGATAGTAAAAAAAGGGGAAACAAACTCATTATATAAGGGGTAGGGGGTTGTAGGGTAGGTAGGGGAATGGGAAAAAATGAGAATTAAGTCATGTCATATACTGGTACAAATTCTCAATGTTGAGTGTGAACATGATGTGTATATAAAATGTACCTCTATCACAATAAAAATATTTTTTTTTGAGACAGGGTCTCGCTTTGTAGTTCAGGCTGGCCCTGAGCTCACTATGTAGCCCAGGCAAGCCTCAAACTCAGCAATCCTCCTGCCTCTGCCTCCTGAGTGCTGGGATTACAGGGGTGAGCCACCACACCAGGCAAAATAAAAAAAATTAAAAAAAGAAATGATTAGAGTTCAGAGAAGACATAATAAATATTTATAATTTACAATAAAAGCTTCAGGAGCTTATAATAGATATTGAGAAATAGGAAGAAAATGTTCAAAGGGAAAGAGACTAGGGGAAATAAAGAAGGAAAACAAAAATTTGATAATAAAAACAAAAAAATGGAAATAAAGCTTATGTATGTAGGGGGTTGGAGAGTGGTAGGGTGGCAGGGAAAATGGAAAAATGAGAATCAAGATATGTCATGTTTAGGGACAAAGTTTTAATTAATGTGATTGTAATGTGTATGTAAAATGTACCAACAAACTCAATAAAAAGAAAATCACAATGCTAGCCAGGTGTGGTGGCTCACGACTATAATCCCAGAACTCAGGAGGCAGAGGCAGAAGGACTGCTATGATTTTGAGGCTTGCCTGGGCTACATAGTGAGCTCACGGGCAGCCTGAACTACAAAGTGAGACCCAGTCTCACAAAAATAAAATAAAATGAAATAAAATAATAGTCCTAGGTCATGAGTTCAATCTCTGATACTCCAAAAAAAAAGTTGGTGCGAGAGCACAGTGGGGATTCAAGGAGTTAGCTCAGTATTGCCAGATCTGACTCTCAAACATAAGATCCTGAATTTGGTCCTTGGTACTAAAAAAAGAAAAAGAAACAAAGAAAAGAAAAAGAAAAAATTAAAAAATCATAATCCTCTTTTCCCTATTTCCCCTGATTTATTTTTTCACTGTACCTTCCGGGTTTTGATTTCTGTCTCTATCCACTGAATGCAAGCTCCAGCCTGTTGTATATTTTCCTTGCTTGGCACAGATCAGGTGAAAGCATTGCTGACTGGTGACATAGGATTATTGCTCTTAAACTGTTTTTTTTTTGTGTGTGTGGTACCTAGGATTGAACTCAGGACCTTACCAGGCAGGTACATGATGCCACTGCACTGCATCCCTGAACCTCTTAAACTTAAGGTTCTTTTATTATTTTTGAAAAAATTCCAACCTTTCCTTGAAGTAGAGCTGAAGTCTTACACAATTTAAGTGAATTCTCTGGTTAAAGAGTGAAGAGAGATTGCCCCAGGGGCACAGGAGAAAGAAAACTCCGAACAGTAGATTTTGACACTTGTTCCTAATGTCTCTGAGGCTATAGGAAAAGAGAAGCTCCATAGAGAGCAGGCTTGTCTGAATGAGGCCAAAAGGAAGCCAGAGCAATGGCTTAGGTGTTAGACTCATTACCTTACAAAAGGACCCCTGAACTGTGCAAGATCTAAAATGGCTTCTTTTCCCATGTGATCCTAAACTACCAGATACAAAATGGCTTCCTTTCCATGTGTACCAAAGGGCAGCCTATTAGCAAGGCCCCTAACTTGCCACCGAAGCCAAGCCAATCTGGATCAACCTCAGTGCTCTCCTTACCCCCAACCTCATTCTACTTCCCGATGCCCTCTCTCACCATTGTTTGAGGCAGGTCCCCAGGCAGCTTTCTCCTCCATTAAAGCCTTACAGAGGGTCTTCCTGTTTCAGCTCATTTTTCTTTCACCAGGGTAGCCAGGCCCAGAACAAGTAACTAGCATCATCAGAGGAGGCAGGCAGAGGAGGCAGCCGTGGTGGAGAGTGGTGACCTCCTTCTGTCCCTGGCCCTTCCATGTAGACGGGAGCCACAGGGCTGTGCTAGGTGCAGTTCCCCTCCTTGGGCTACTCCTGTGCTGCTTGTGCTGAAGGTTTGTCACGAGCCATTCTATATAATTTGGGGGCAAAAAAAAAAAAATCACTTCATTATGAAATTATGATTAAGCCTAGTCTTCTTGCTGGCTATGACATGTTGAAACATAACTCAGTTTTTGCCATGCGGTCACAGCTGAGATTGCAATGGTCCCGTGGTCCTGTGATACTCAAGGGCAACATTACATCAGCTAAAGACCTTCTGGTTCCTTGTGAAAGCAAGAGAAAGATATCCCCGGGGGAGGGACAAATTCCTCATCAGTTCAACCCATCCCACCCACTATTGGAAGAATGCTGTCCTTGCTGTCTTCATCAGCACAAGATCCTCACCAACATAGGATTACCTCTGACCCCTAAGTCACCTGATGCTCCTCCAGTTATTATATGTATTATATGTATACAATACAATGTACTATATATATACAATACAATGTATTATATGTATACAATACAATATATTATATGTGTGCAATAAGTAATTCAGACAGTTTTTGCCTATCACCACCCTGAGGCACTGACCTCCCAGACCCAGAAAAGGGCATCAGCGATCATGTGTCCTGCAGGTGATGGCTGATTGGTGGCTATTTACAGGAGAAGAATTTGTGCAAAAAGTAGGCTTTGGCTGGAATACCTTCCGGAGACCTCTTTGTCCTCTGGGTCCCTCTCAACATACATCAACATGTCCCGGGGACCAGCCATGCTCATGGTGGGGAAGAAGCAAAGGCAAGAAGGATCCACAGAGGCTGGACAGAGTCATGGAAGAAACAGACCACAGCACAGATGTTTCTTACTCTGAGGACAGCGTGTCACATGAACGTGAGCTTCTTGTGCTTTCCCTCAGATCGCATCAGTTGGTGGTAACTGCAAGAAAAGTTAGAGATAAGAAAAACAATAGTTCTGTATTTCACTTTGCTGCACGTTGCCTCTCTGTGTTGCTTTATTTGTGCAGATGCGAGGGTCTGACCCAAGTTGTCTGCCTTCTTTTCCCTCGTGATTTGTGGGTGTTTGAGGAGTTCTGGGTCCGGTGACAGGCCTTGCACTTTGTCCCTGAGCCTGAGTCACCTCCTCTAGGATGATCACAAGCCACAGTCCTGTATTCCTGCCACGGAACGGAGAGACCGAGTTCTGAGCCACTGAAAGGCGGCGTCCACCCTAAAGGCCCTGCACCCGGCAAGGCTTGAGGGAGGATGGAGTAGCACAGAGCTTGAACTTCACCTTGAAAAACTGTAAATTTATAGAAAAATCACAAACCGGATGGTTGGTTTTATGTTGTCTCAGGTGGGCTGTCGTCCCCAGCTGTATAGTCACACACTGGTGTCACCAAAGATATTTTGCAAACCACCAGCCTGAGATCAGAGTGAGGCTGCCCGAGCCAGGGACTGATCATTGTCAGCTTGGTGCCAGGGCTCTGGCCTTCTTGGATGGCCATGCTGGATGCCCTGCCTTTAACCCCTGCTCCATGGGCCTTGCAATCCCTGTTGGCTCTGGAGCATCAGGAAGTGAGAAGCTAGGCCGAGGAGGCAGGCATTCCTGGGGCAGCCAGAGTGGGTCCCAGATCCCAGGCTACAAGGAGCCTGAGTGACTTTTACCTCAGGACAGCGGCTCCCAGTTTGAGAAGAGGGTGGCTGCTCTGGGTTGTCTCACACCATGCCAACACCTCTTGGTACCTTTGGGTTTCACAAGAAAAGTGAAAATCTCCGAAGGCGTGACTCATGAGCCCTGGCTCTGGTATCTTCTCAGAGCCGCCTCTGATGGTGAAAGGGACTGGCTGGTTCAGAGGTGCCCAGCGTTGAAGATGATTTCGTCTTGGTCAGCAACTTGTCTCTGTTGCAGAGAGAGGGCAGGGGCAGCTGTCCTGCTTCCGCTTTGATCCGCTAGGAGTTGGCAGGGGCAGCTGTCCTGCTTCCGCTTTGATCCGCTAGGAGTTGCAGCCCCATGTCATGGGTCTGGAGACCAAGCTAGGAACAGCCATTAACCTCACGCTGGCCAGGGAAGAAAGAGGAATTGAACCACACTCCCGCTCTCCTGGTGGCCTCGGGAAGATCTTAGGTACAGGCACTGCTTCTCTGGGCAGCAGAGGCTGTGGTGTGGGCGTAACCTGGGAACTGGCTGATCACGGCTGCACTGCAGCTGGTAAGGTGGAAGGCACAGGCTTTGGGCCTCCTCCAGCTCCACCCAGGCTCATCCTCGGAGTGTTCCCCTTGGGCTCGGCCTCCCCGGGCAGCAGCAGGAACATTATTCCCTTTCACTTCCTCCTGCATGCAGACAACCTTGTCACCCTTTCTCACTTCCTCCTGTCACCCACCTCTGCTTCTGTCTTTCACTTCTGCTGCTGGCCTGGAGGTCGCCCAGGACTGGGCTGGGACTGGCTCCCTCTTGAGCTTTTCCAAGGGGCAGGGGAGGCCGTGGGATATCAGAGGCCAATCGACCTCCGATCTTCCTAGCAAAGGGGGTGGTGAGGACTAAAGAAAGAAAGACAATAAATGCATCATTTCATAATACCCTGGGTGGGCGGCTGGGAGGTCAGTGCCTCAGTGGACAAAGACACTCTGAGCTGGCCACTGTTTATTGGGTACAGGGAGTATAGGGTGACGTAGAGAGCAATGCTAATCCTATGTTCATGAGGAAACTAGGCTGATGAGGGTGGTGAGATGAACAAAACATTCTCACAGTATTAGGTGGGACAAGGTAGCTGGCTAATGAGGACTTTGTCCTTCCCCAGGTGAAACATTTCTCTCTTTTTTTTTTTTTTTTGCTTTTTGGAGACAGGGTCTCACTTTGTAGTTCAGGCTGGCCCTGAGCTCACTATGGTGCCCAAGTAAGCCGCCGCGAACTCAGCAATCCTCCTGTCTCTGCCTCCCGAGTGCTGGGATTACAGGCGTGAGTCAACATTTCTCTTTTTTAATTATGACTCAGTTCTCAAAGAACCAAGATGTCTTGGCTGACTACTCTTTCCCTTGAGTGTCACAGGATCTTGGGACCATTGAGGCCTTAATTGTGACTGGAAGCAAAATGGAGTTATATTTCTGCACATCATAGCCTTAGTCCTAATCCAAATTTAATAATGAAGTGATCCCATCCCCAGAATTATGTAGAATGGCTCTCAATAGGGTTGGGGCAGTTTGGACCTCATAATTGCTTTGGAAGTTTATAATGGACACTGGGTAACTGTGCACGTGTGCGGGGGCAGTGTGCTGAGTACGTAGTGTATGCAGAGCCAGGAGACCAGCATTGGCATCCCTTAAACACTGCTTGCTTCTCTTGAGATGGAACCTTTGGCCTCCTCTCAAGTTCTCCATAAAAGATAGGGTAGGTGGTAATAGCAGAGCATAGAGCCTCTTCCTCCTCCCCAGCTGAGGCTGATCTTACTTCCCACCTTCCTCTACCCACCCCTCCCAGCCTCCCACAACCATGCCTCTCCTATCCACATCTCTGAGACCCCCTCTGTAGTCCACACGGGATTGGAAACATGTGCTACTTGTCTTTCTCTGTGGCTTATATTGGTTCATGTCCACAGTTCCAAGTTTCAAGAAATGTCAGGATCAAGTTCCTTTCACATCGAACACTTTCAGGGTGAATACTGTTCTGTTTGCTCACAGACTGGGCTTCCTTTACCCATGCACCCGTCACTGGTCACCAGGGGCAGCCCTGCTCTTGGCTGCTGTGACAGCATTCCCGTGATCCCAGGTGTGCAGTGTGTCTGATACACTGAAGGGCAAGAAATACATGGAAAATGTTCAACCTTATTTATCATAAGGGAAGCAGGAGCAATCTCCTTGCCCCAGTGAGGGTGGCTGTCATCAGAAAGTCAGAAAATAAGCCATGCTGGCAAGGCTGGTGAGCAAGGGGCACTCTTGACCCCTGTCTGTGGGTTAGCATGGGCATTACGACAGCAGTGTGGAGGTTCTTCAAACAACCGAAACCAGAAGAGTTAGTGTGCTTTGGCTCCCATGGACTGAGTATGCATACAACTCAGAATTCACCAGACGAGTATGACCTGCAGGGGCCGGGAATGCATCCAGGGCAGAGGCGAGGAGTCCCTGCTCCTGTGGCTCTGAGGGGGGCTCGGAAGAGAGCTGAGGACAGTGCTGTGGCTCTAGGAAAGGCCCCCACTATTCCCAACAGTCTCATTGGTGACCTGAGCCGGGCCATCTTGAGGTGAGAAGGGACAGGACTTCACAACATCAAGGCCATCCACACCTGGACCCATGGAACCCACCGAAGCAGAAACAGACCAGAACAAAACGGGCTGGGCGATGCTTGCTTTGCTGTCTCTGGCCACTGTGGTGCTGGAGATGCACACAGCAGATACCGGGTCATGAGTGGGGTTTTCTTGGCCCTGCCTTGGGGGCTCTTGTGACTCCACTGGAAGAGGATCGCTAGTCTCTGCCTGTTCCTTGCTTCCGGCAGAGAGTGCAGCTGGGCTTGTGGCTACAGTGGGTTGCTCAGATCAAACTTGCAGGGACATCTGTGTGTCCCATGTGTGCCTTAGCAAGAAGGAGCAGGAGCTGTGTGGCTCCCACTGTACTGAATGCTTGTGAGTTCACACACAGCACAAAGGAACACATTACTCAGGCCTGACAGATGACTTGGAAGACTCCAGTTACTCTGAATGTCACAGTCCTGGTTATTTCATGGAATACAGCAGCAAAACCAATCGGAGGGCTCAGTGAACATTTCACCGACTTGAACCCATGGACACCTTCATTGCTCAGGTCCTTAGCGAAACTGAGCATTTCCCTAGAAATTTCTGTCCTGAAAACTGGTAGCTTTAAAGATTAATTTTAGCATATTGTTCATTATCTGAATTGTCCTACCCTTGAGAAAGCCTCTCCCCACTTTCTGGTTCTGGTCATGCTGGGGCTAGGGTTCGAACCCAGGACAGAGCATGTCCCTAGGCCCTGCCCTGCGTGCGCTGTGGAAGAGGCTGGAGATCCATCCCAAACAGAGCTGAGCAGATGCCTCCACCAAGTTGAGGCACAGCTGCTTGTTTTTGGATGCACTAACTGATTAGATGCCAATTCTGAAGTTTGAACTGACACCTAGTGGTGCCAAGAGACAGGTTTGTTTGCCAAGAGTGGGGCACAAGTATCCCACCCTACAGCTGGAGGAGTCACAGACAGCTGACTGGCACATGTGCATGCACATGAACACACACACACCACACATGCATGTGTGCTGTCTCACAGAGGGCAGTGGCTGGGCGTTCTCTGGCGTGCCATG
>PVIC010020557.1:0-29412 GCA_004025085.1 Thryonomys swinderianus
TTGGATAGATGACAACCAGAAGATAGAGATATTAAGGGAAATCCGAGATTCTAAACCAAGTGCATAAAGGTTTCATTCAGTGGTATAAGTAATACTTAAAAAGCATCTGTGGTGGTAGTAAGAGGAATCAGGTGTAAAAGAAAGTGATAAATCTAACTTTAATGGATCAAATGGAAAGTGAATAAGAGACAGCCATTGAGAGAAGGTAAGTGGGAAATTGGAGATACAGGTGTGTCTCCGGAGGCAGTAATGAACATAGAAGTTTCTGCCATGGGTTTGGAAGTGGCTGTTGAAGTGGTAACATATAAGGGGAACACATAAAAGTACCTAAGGAAAGAATCCATTTCAGCTTAGCAAACACCCTGCTTTCTGAGTCTTGCTAGATGCTAGAGATACAGAGTAGACAGAGACAGTTTATTTTTTTACATGTTAGACATTTAAATATAGTATTACATGTGATATAACAAAGCAAGGAAGAGAGCGCTCGCCATCGTTTCTGCAATGAGGAGAGAGAAGTGTGGTCAAGAACGGCCGCTCCCCACCCACCATAGGTGGCCCCTCTCTCAGAACAGGATCTCGTCTTCATTAAAGCTCAGCTGTTCCTCCTCGCAGCCATCAAGCAGGTCCAATGTGAAGACTCTCTACCTCTTCCACTCAGTCTTTTCAGACACAAACTTGCTTCTTTCTGCAGCTTGTGGATCTGTCCCTGCAGTGGAGATTCCCTCTCAGCTGCCCAGGCAACTCTCCCTATCACAGCTTCGCAGAGTTGCAAAACTTTTGACTCCACCAGGCCTCGTCAGAGGAGTGAAACTAATGAACTCAGTGCATTACACAGCTGTCTCCATTAGTAATGAAATCCTTTTATTACAAGGGATTAGTTTAAAATATGTTATTAAACAGATCAAAATGAGCAATTGCAATGAAAGTGGTTAAGATGCAAAGCGTATGAAGGAACTGCTTTCTCTTGGAAAAAAAAAAAAGAAATCTGAAAGTTAGGATTGGAAAGATTATGTGTGGGAGGAACGAGACAGTGACACACCGACACACCAGGAGGATGCTGGGATGCAGCTCACCCAGCAAAGGGGAGACAGGGGTGCTGAAAAGAAGAGCTCCTCGTGAACCCCGGGGAAGGAGCACAGGACCTGGCCGGGGAGGGGCGCAGACCTCGGGGAAAACTCAGGTGTGACAGTGGCTACTTCATATTGAGCACCGGCCCTGGGTTTCTAAGGCACTAACTTCTGCACTTGTAGGCTCACTTCATCTTTATAGCAACCTATGAAGGAGGTAGTCTTATCAGCTCCATTTCACAGACAAGGAAACGAGCCTCAGACAGATTAAAAGCTTACCTAAGCCCATCGAGTTAGTAAAGAATAACAGTGATTTGGAATTAAAATACATGTTTATCTGACACTTCAGAGCTCTTACTCCTAACAAATATGATATGGGAACTTAATAAAAAAATACACATATTAAGAGACGTGATCTTCCTTGCCTTGCACATCTGTGTTGAAAAGTCTGCTGTGATTCAAGAGATGTAGATGAAAACAACACTGAGATCCCATCTCACTCCACAAAGAATGGCTGCTATCTCGGAATTAACCAGCAACAAATGCTGGCGAGGCTGTGGGGAGAAAGGAACCCTTCTCCACTCCTAGTGGGAACGTAGACTAGTGCAACCGCAGTGGAGATCAGTGTGGAGATTCCTCAAAGAACTAGGATTAGAAGTTCCATTTGACCCTGCTAGTCTGCCGGTAGGTATATACATGAAAGAATTAAAAGATTCATATCACAGTGACATGTATACACCCATATATGCAGCTCGGTTTGTGATAGGTAAATCCTGGAAACAACTCAAATGCCTATCAACTGGTAGCTAAATAAAGATTTTTTTAATAAAATGGAACATTACTTGGCCATAAAGAATGATAAATTTGAGTCATTTATACTCAAATGGCTGTACCTTGAGAGCATACTCATAAGTGAAATAAACAGATCACAGATATGTAAATACCATCTCTTTTCTCTGATACAAGAAACAAGGGATGTAAATGAGTTCTAAGATGTATAATAGATACTGTGAATTAGAAAATGTTCAAGGTGAAAAGGAGGTAGGGAAAGGAAAGAAGGGAAAGAAAACATCTGAGGGTAAATAAAAAGGGAAACAAAGCTTATGTAGATAGGGAGTGAGGACTTGTAGGATGGGCAGGGGAATGGAAAAACTGAGATTAAGTTGTATCATGTACTAGTACAAATTTTCAGTGCTGATTGTAATAATGATGTATATATAAAATGCACTGATAAAATCAATTTTTTAAAAAAGAGACATGATCCTGCCTTCCAAGGATTTAGCATGGCATAGGGATTATGAGACCTCTGAATATGAAATGCAAACATTACAGTTATGAAAGGAATGTAAGTACCAACTGAGGAGACTTGGGCTCAGTACTCTTGGGACTCAGACTGGCATCCACATGCCTAAGGAGCTGGGTCTGCTTGTGCAGGAGAACAAGAAGTCATACGGAAACTTACCCTGAACACAAGGGGGACTGAGGGACACATATTTTTCCAAGGTCAAAGATCTGCCCTTGGCAAGACGAATGCAACACAATATGCACCTCTCATACTACTTTTTTTAAATTCTCTTCCTGTTCCTCTGGGCTGGTGGCCCTCAGTGAAACTCAGTTATTAAAAAGTAATAGAAAAACAAGTATAATTTGTAAGTTACCCTCCCAAGTGTGGATGGCACCTGAAATTTGATATCTTCCTCCAACATTATAATCCTTCCCACAGCACTTCTGAAAAATAGTTCAAATAAAAGAGAGCTCCACAGGGCAACACATTCCCCGGTGAACAGCGCAGACTTATTAGAATGTTCTTTCTTCCACACAACAGAGCTATATCTGGGTGACACTTTTGCCAATTAATATTAATTTTGTCTGTTAGCCTTACAAATTACACACCGATGTGGCAAAATCTTGCGTATTTGGAAAAGGTAATCATGTTCTTTCTTGAGCCCCTTTTATACAAGGTTGTACTGCCCCAGTTTCATAGCGTCAAGTGCCTCCAGTGCTGAGCTACTTTTCTCTGGACCTTAGGACAAAAGACTACTCAAAAGGCACACCTCAGAATGAGCATCACATTCCAGGTGTGGATAGACTACCCAAAAAAGTCCAAGGATCCCTCTCATTCTTCCATCCTTTATCCTGAAACCTCTACTTTTGGTAACGCACAGCCTCCTTTTTAGGTCCATACCACTTTCTGACCCATGTCTGAGTTGCTCCTAGGTAAACAAGCCCCATGCACTTTCACTGAGTCTCACTACTACATCCAACCCCTGTGCTATGGGCCTCTGGACCCCATATTTATCCTTGCTCAGTGAGTTGACCCTTGTTCCACACTGTTGTGACTCTTTGGATCTTGATTTTGTTATCTGATATAATCATCATCCCTACCACTACCTTGTCATTTGCAAATCGGATGAGCAAAAGTTCATTGTATTTGTCTGAGTCACTGACAGTAACACTGAATTTGTCAGGACAAGAATAGAGGCCTAGGATGGGGCCCTATTGCTGGCAAGTTTGAATTTGCCTATAGATCTAGACATTGAGACATGCGAAAATTTGTCTGTTGGTGTCAAACTCACAGAAAGGCAAAATGTAAGAGAAAATGTCCACTAACTGTAGATAGTGGGCTGCATGTCTTACCCAAAGCCTGAAAGTGAAACTACCATTTCAGGATAGTTCTCTGTGTATCTATTTCTTGGTATCAGCAATCCAAGAAGTATCCTTTACTCACAGCAGGTAGGAACTGCACATGCCATTTGTTTTAAAAGATCAGTTTAAAGAATTATTCCATGAAGACAAGTTAAGAGGCATGGTTTTCCCTGTCTTATATGGGCATCGTAGGCAAAGGCAACTCCAACAGGGCTTGACCCTCAAGCTGCTTACAGTCTAAAGAAGAGAAAGACATAATCAATTCACATAGTATTCTCAGAGAGGTATGTATAAATTGCTGGGGAATACTTCATGGGAGATACTAAGTCTACTGAGATGATTTTTAAAAGCCTCATGTAAAAAGTGATCTGTGAGCTTGGCCTTAGAGAGGAATGAGGAATTGTTAGGTGGAGGAAAGAGAAAGATATTCTAGGCCTAGGAAAGTGCAGCCACAAAAACATGATCCAGAAAGAAACATGGCAAGTCTGGGAAACAGAAAGAAATTTAGAAGTACATAGGAAGTAGGAAATGAGGCTAAAAAAAAAAAATTATCCTTATGTCAACATTTGCCAAGCTCCTAATGTGTGTTTAGCATCATGCTCACTTTTGAGAAACTAATGGATGACAATTTTGTAGTCCTGGCCTCACAGAGCTACTATGTGAGTAGAACGGCACAAGCTGTATGCTTCTCAGAGTCTCAGTGTCCAGCTCTGTGAAAGAAAAATAATCCAACTCACAATAGAGGACTAGATGAAATAATATTTGTAGTGTATCAGTAAGTCTGTCTAGCAAGTCCACATGAGGAGCCGATCTCGGTCTGTTCAGGATGCTCTAACTAAATGCTTTACGTCAAGTAATATACAAGCACAGAAATGTGTTGCTTATAGTTTTTCTGGAAGCTGAAAAGTCCCAGATCAAGGTGCTGGAAGAGTCGGTGTCTGGTAAGAGTTTGTTCTCTCTCTGCTTTGAACATACCATTTTCTTGCTCCATCCTCACCTTCTTTCTTAAGGACACTTGTTCTGTCCATGAGATGGAACATTCATGCCCCAGACCCCTTGAAAATGCCCTACATCTTAATAGCAATGCAATGGAGATGAGTTTCAACCTGAGTTTTGAAGGAACAGCACTTCAGATCCTAGCAGAGCCTTCTTATTTTCCTTCTTTTTGTGCAGAAGGTGTAGGGCTGACTTTCCTGCCTCCATCACTTGAGTTTGTAGCATCTGAGATACTGCTTTTGTGGTGGCTCCTGCTGCACGAAAGCCATTTGGAATCCACAGATGCGTCTTTGACTAGCTCTCCAGTGAAGTTGTCCCCAACCCAAACTACACTTCAGCGTCTCTGAGAAAGATAAAGCTTCATTTAAAATTTCAGGATCATCGGCTCTGCTCTCAGTTGGAAAGAAGGTTCCAATTTTCAATTCATGTCTCCTTGTTTCTAGTTTGGACATGGACCAAGCACCTGCCTCAAGTTTGGGCAAGGGTTTCTGGAAGGGGCTTGGAAAGGAACTACATCCCATGGAGGACCTTACCCCATTTTGTGTCCTGGGAAGAAGTCAAATGCAGACACAGATAGTCCTCCCCACTGAGGGCAGAGCAGAGGGCCGACAACATTGTGAACGCACGACAAGGATTCCATAGCAGGCAGATCCAATGAAGGGTTAACGCCAGGCCACTCAGGAAGCACCTGAGGGCCATTGACCACCTACCGTCTACTAACTTAAAATATATATGTATATAACTCCTTGCGTTCTTATGCACCACACACAATACTAAATAATCTTAACTTTGAGTGTGATTGTGAGCTGTATATAAAATGTACCAATAAAGAATTCAATCAAAACAATCTTAATTTATCCTTACTCTAACCCTAGAAACTGAGCATAGGTCCTGTTTCCACAAAAGAATCCATAACTCAGAGAGTTTTCTTAATTGTGTTTATTGGTACATTTTAAGTATATGTTATGATCACATTCATCATTGAAAATTTGTACCTGTACATGATCTATCTTAATTCTTATTCTTCCCATCCCACTGCCCTCCCTCCAACTCCTCCATGACCCAAAGAATTTTATAAAATTCGTTAAGAGCCATTCAGCTAGTAGATGGAATAGTTGGGATTTGAGAATGGGCCTGACTTTGCCATGACCTATACTTTAATATCTTTTGTGATCACAGAAATAGCTACCCGATTTTGAACACCTACCCGTGTGCCAGACACCGTAGGCAGCACTTTCTGAGTTTTATCTTATTCCTTCTCAGACTGGACCCCCCCCAGGTGAGTGTTAGCATCACTACTCACACCTTAAAATCCACTGTCCCACCCCCTGCTCCGGGGCACGTACCAGAAGCACCAGGATTCAGTTGTAATTCTCAGACTCCTAAACCAGAACTGTCCTCCTTCTCCTGGATCACAGGACGAAGAAGTGGGGAGCTATGTGCTGCAGGAAGTCCAAAGCAGCAAACCTCATCTAGGAGCTGCTGGGCTGGGCTGCTTCCGGGTGCAGCGCGAAGAGGTGACAGCAGGTGAACCAAGCAGAGTCCAATCCATTATGGTACTGGAGCCATAGCCAGAATCAGCTGTGACCAGGCCTGCTCTGAAGGTCACGTTTCCCTTCAGTGTAAAAAAGATCCAAGGCCTTTCACCTAACATGACAGGCTTTGGTTTCAAAGTGAATACACCCTGTGCTCGCTTTGGCAGCACATATACAAAGTGAATACATCCTGCTTGAACAGCACTTGCACCTGCTTGGGATGGAATGAAGATTCTTTGCTCTGTTCTCCACAGACAAAGAAAGCACAGCTACTGGCCAAGCACTGTAAGCACCCTATTGGGGAAAGCCAGGGGTTTCCTCCTGGCCCAAACCCTGCCATCTCAAACTGTTGAGCTACTCTTCTTTAAAACGAGTATCTTTCTAAGAACTTGTCTTTGCTCAGTTTTCCTCACTGGAGCAATTCTAAAATTCTAAAAAATGCTTTGAGGGTATTCATAAGACAGTGGCATCTGGGGTTGTTCTCCACCCAGGTGGCCCTCCATCTACCCACACAGAGGGCTAGATCTTTCAGAGGCCAAGGGGACATCTCAGGCAGGCAATCTACAGAATAACAACAATTCTGAGGTCTTTGGCAAGGACTCTTTCATCCTTTTAAAATGCAGACCATATTAGGCCTCTCCCAGGTCAAGAACTCCCTGGGAAATGTTTTATCCTTGCAGGGAATAAAGGAGATCGCCTCTCAGCCTGTGCCTGTGCTGGCCAAGGCTGCAGAAGGACTTGCCAGGGACCACTTTCCAGAGTAGGATGCCTACCATGTTAGGGATTTAAGACTGGTGGCTCGACCTGAACCCTAGAGGAAGGAATGTAGGTTCTAGATGTGAAAGTGTCTAGATGCAGATAGTCTTCTGTCATGGCTGACTACACAGTAAGAGGAGGTGTCACTTAACCTTGCAAAGTCTGTTACTTCTCCTACTGCATTAGAGGAAATGATCATTTTCTGCCTCCAGGATAAAATTCAAGCGCATACATAGAATCCCTGGCACAGCAGAGGCACTTAATCAGGGCTTATAGCACCGTAATCACCATCATGTATCACGCACATGGAGAGAATCAATGTAACAAACTTCTACCATGTGCCAGATGGCAGATGCAAGTCTGACGGTAATGAAGAGATGTACATGGAGAACACAAGCTTGCCTTGTGCTCTGTAAGGCCCGCCTTCCCCTTGAGAGACCCTCATTCCCCTCCTCACTGCCAATACACTATTAGCCACAGCAAAATTAATAAGAGCTGGAACAGATAGGTTTGCCACAGGCAATTACCTAGGAGATGTCGGATGTAGATCACATCAATGGTCCCACATTTCTGAGAACAAAATGGAGCCTGTCTGATTGCCTGTACTTTACAGGATGCCCCAAAGGAGCAGTAGAGGAACAAGGAGAAAGCCAAGGGGACAAGGTCTGAAATGTACAATAGGAGCCCAGAGGTGCTGGAGCATCCCTGGGAATTCTCACTGCTTTTACAGTCCCAGATGCAGTGAGTTCTGTAGAATCCGGGTGTCTGGGAGATTGATTGGTGGTTGGCATACTTTAGCCCAATGGCTCTCTCATGTCCGACAAAAGACAGAGGTGTGTATCAGTGCCCGGTTGTGCTCCACTTGCTAAACTTATCTAAACCTCTCAGCCTCCCGTGTGTCCATTATTATCAGCTCCACATTACAGATGAGTAAAATGAGATTCACACTTGGTGTAGTCTCCAACACAGCCCAGAGTGAAGGGAAGGGCTCCTCACTCTAGTAGGTTGATAACCAGAAATACCCCCAAATCTCATTTCATTCTGTGTGTCAAGCTGCCCTTCCAAATGCCCTTGTCCCTTGATCTTCCTCCCCAAATCTAAAGAAGGGTGGCATCATTTCTATAGTGGGCAAAAAAGGCCAAAGAAGTAAAGCAGTTGTGTAGCCCCAGTCAAGACCTAGCATTTGCCTGAGCTTTGTCCCCTTCCTGCCAGTTCATTGCCTTCCATCAGTCATTTAAAGATCACACCCCACTAAGAGCCTATGCTGGGATCCAGTCTGTGATATATTTCTGTCAGTTTATTTGTCCTACCTCTCCAGGCAGCTCATCTCACACAGGGAGCCAGAGAGTGATGAAAGGTGGACATGAATCTTCCAGAACAGAGCCAGGAGGAAGGAGGGGTGAGGCAGAAGGGAGGCCCCGTGGGAACACTTCAATTCCTTTGGGAGTCAAACTCATCACCCATGGCAAGGCCCACAGTTCCGGCCCTGAGACAGCTGAAGGCGACTCCGAGGTTCTATGTCCGGATGCTTTCTGTTTAAGAAATCACTAAACGATGGAGGAAAATGTTGCCATGAGCAAATTGTTGATCATAATATCTAGCCAGCAGGGGAGGGAAGAGCAAGAACGTTTAGGTGACCTCTACTGGTATTGTGCCCATGATAGGATCACAACAATCTCTGCTAAAACTACTCTCTTTCAAAATCAGAAAAAGAAGAAGCAGCTTGCCCAAGATTACATGGCTGCAAGTGGATATGAGTCCAACATCTACTGATTTCAGAGCTTCTACACCATTCTTAGAAAGGAAGAGTGCTACCCATCCCGTCTTGTGGCATGAGCTCATTAGCAACCTCAGACTGGTAATGGTGAGAGAAGATTTAGTGCTGTGTCCATCTGGCTGATGAGCTGGTATGGCTCAGGGCCCCAAAGGGCATCACTGAGTCCTAATCTTGGATTTGGAGGCAATAATATGGAATGATTTCTGGGTTCTTTCATATTATTTTTGTTCTATATTTTTATTAGCGTATGTTTGGGATACATGCTAATTATACTCATTTTGGAGAGCTGGGTTATGAATTTATCATATCTTGATCATAGTTCTTCATATTCTTCCACTAAGGCCCCAACAAGGCAATGAGGCGGCCATTGTGACAGCACCTGAAGTGGTTCAGGAGTGTGTGTCCCAAGAATGGGAAGAGAAGGGGAGGCCCAGGCTGAAAGACATAAAACATCTTCCTGGAGAAGGACATTTTGAGCCAAGTCTATAAGAAAGGTGCGACATTATCAGATTACAGGTGGCGTGAGAAGGCTCAAAGGTCAGGAGGACAAAAGAAAGTGGATAAGTTGCAGAATATGAGAATTAGATTTGGTAAACCTGGAGCAGTCCAGTTTTCCTGGCAGAAAAGGCAGAGAGAGGGGACGGTAAAAGGTGAGTGTGGCTAACTTAAAGCCATTGTGAGAACTGGCAAGGAAGGTTAGCAGTAAGAAGCCAGTAACAGTAAGATTCAGAAGAGAGAAACTCAACAAAGAATCATGATAGACTTTAAAAAGCTTTTTAGTTAGAAAGTATTCTCCAGCTGTATTTATTTATTCCTATCTTTTGACACCTAGCAAGTCTCAATTCCAGCTTCTCTTCTTTAGAATTGTAGGCATTATCATTTAATTTTAGAAACTGTTGAATTTCTTCTTCAATTTTGTCCATGATCCATTGGTTATTCAGGGGAATGTTATTCAATTTCCATGTGTTTATGAAGCTCTTGGAATTTCTTTAGCTATTGATCTGTAATTTCAAGGTGCTGTGGTCTGATGATATGCAGGGGATAATTTAAATTCCTTCACATTTACTTAAACAAGTTCTGTGAACTAACATGTGCTCTACTTTGGAGAATAAGCCATGTGCAGCAGAGAAGAACGTGTGTTCTGATTTTGTGGAGTGGAATACTCTGTAGATATCTATTAAGTCCAAATTGTTCAAAAGTTTGGTTCAATTCTACTATTTCATTATTGATTGGCATAGGGAGAGACTTTATGAACAAAACCTCAGCAGCATGGGAACTAACAGAAAAAATCAACAACTGGGATCTCATCTTATTAAAAAGCTCCTGCACAGCAAGATAAACCACCAACATAACAAAAAGACACCCTACAAGTTGGGAAAAAAATTTTGCCACCTGTTCCTCAGACAAAGGACTACTATGTAGAGCATATAAAGAACTTTTAAAAATCCAGCTCCTCCAAATTTAAAGACCTAATTCAAAAGTAGGCATCTGAAATGAAAAAACATTTTTCAGGTGAAGAAGTAAAGGCAGCAAAAAAAAAAAAACATATAAAAAATGTTCAACATCATTGGTCATTTGAAAGATGCAAATGAAAGCAACACTGAGATTTCATCTCACTCCACAAAAAAATGGCTACTATCAAGAAATCAACCAACAATAAAGGCAGGGCTCTAGAGAGAAAGGAGCTCTTCTCCACTGTTGGTGGAAATTTAGACTTGTCCAACCACTATGGAGATCTGTGTGGAGATTCCTCAAAAAACTAGCATTAGACATTCCACTTGATCCTGCTATTTTGCTGCTAGGTATATACATGAAGGATTTAGAGGAATCATACTACAATAATATACGTATACCCATGTTTATAGCAGCTTAGTTTGTGATAACTAAATCTTAGAAACAACCCAAATGTCCATCAACAGGAAACTGGATTTTTAAGATGTGTTTTTTTAAAATGGAGTATTACTCAGCCATACCAAAGGATAAATTTGAATAATTTATACTCAAATGGATGTACCTTGAGGGCATACTCATAAGCTGAAATGCCAGTTCAATTCCTCATCACTATGTTGTATGTCTCGGAGTCTATCCTACATGTAGTTCACACGTCAGACATGTAATCAGGCAGTTCTTTTTTTAAAAATTTATATGAAAAATGTATAACTCTCCCTCTATTCCTATCTTCTTCCTAGAAGAGTCCTGTATTTTGGTTCTTCAATCCAGAAAGACTACAGGTTTTCTATCCAAGTTTTAATCACTTGATGTTGTACTGTAGGGCTTGCTAGTAAAACAAAAACCATAAAAATGGAAAACTCTTCTATTCCATTTCCTTATTCCCAAATAACACTCCTCTTAATTCCTCTAATTTTGGTTGCTGCCTGGTGCCTTCAAGGTTTTTTTTTTTAATTGCACCCAGCATTAATAGACGTCATCTGTGGATAAGTTTACCCAATATGGGCTACTCATCTCCCACTGTACATGTCTCCTTCTGAGTTTGACTCACTGTCCTGTGTAGTTGGGAAAGTCCCTACCCATTGGTTATCACCACTCCCACTCTTTACAAGGGCTTTCCATTGTGCTCAGAGTTTTGTTTCTGGTCAACTTAAGAATTGGAGGCACTTATTTTCACATCTCTTTTCTAATTTGCATTCCATACACTCTAGGAAATGAGCAACATCAGAAGAGATCTGCAATTAAGAGCAGATGTGACATCTGAGATTCTCAATCCCCAAACACTTGCTGCAGGAATTAAGTCTTCTCCCCAAAACCATCAACTTTTCTCTGGTCTACTGAGTTGCACCTTTGACCACATAGTCTACAATTTCTCCCGTTACCAGTTAACAATAATGATGATATTTTTAATCTCCTTTTCTATTATTCTGTTTTTCTCTGTACATTCACAGCAAGACTTCTCAGGATGATGCTTGTATCTTTTTCCTTTTCTCATAGTTCTGTAAGAGGTATTTGCCACCCTACCACACTTTATGAAATCAGCTCTGGCCAAGGAAACCAATGACCTATATATTTATAAATATTATAGTTAGTGTTTAGGTCTCAATATTATGTCTGTCAAAAAGATTTGAGATAGCCGGGCTCATGCCTGTCATCCCAGCTCTCGGGAGGCAGAAACAGGAGGATTGCTGAGTTCGAGGCTTGCCTGGGCTACATAGTGAGCTCAGGGCCAGCCTGAACTACAAAGCGAGACCCTGTCTCAAAAAAAAAAAAGATTTGAGATAGCTGACTCCTCCTTCCATCTTAAAACACCTTCTTCACATAGCTTCTGAAACACTTCTCTTAATCTTTAGAGCATTTCATCCAGTATTGGCTTTCAACACCACCAATATGCTGAACGTTTCTAAATTTATATCATTAGCCCAGACATCGCTTGGTCTCCAGACTTGTAAATCCACCTGCTTATTCAGCATCTCCATCTGGATGTCTAACAGACATATTAAATTTACTGCATTCATAACCAAATTCTTGTCCTAATCCCTACATTTATTTATCCTTCAACCTTCCCCACCTCAGTAAATTATCACTGAACACTGTGAGTCACTCAGATCAATTTGACTGCTTCACAACACTCCCCCTGCTCCCATCAGGGTTCAAGACACCATCATCACCCCTTGGAATATTTCAGTGATTCCTAACTCTTCTCACGGCTTGTTCTTTTGCACGCCCTAGAATCCGCTTGTAACATAGCAGCCAGAGTGGTCCTTTCAGAAAGCAGCGGTGTCATGGCACTTACATGTGCATGACCCTTTTCTGGTTTACCAAGTTAGTCATAGTGAGTGTGAAAGTCTTGCAAGATTCTTCATGATCTTGCTCCCTGACTACATCTGCTCCAAATCTCCTCTTCACTTTCTTTACTTCGTACTTATCTTTGAATATGTCAGGTGCTGTCCTGCCTAAGAGCTCTTCTCCTAGGTGGTTGTTTCCTCCGAGACCCATGTGTCTCAGATCTTTGTATCAATCAGGTCTCCTAACCAATTATCATTTTAACCTTAATAAATAGAATACATTCGTACCACAACACTTCCCACCCCCTCAGCTTGCTCTATATTTTCAATATATTGCTTCTCATTGTCTGGCACACTATCCATTTATTATTTATTCATTTATTCATCTTTCTTTAGTAAAATATAAATTTCACATGGAGTTGTTTTATTCTTACAGATTCCACAGTGCTTAGGACATGGTAGTTTCTTAGAAAGTATCTGTTAAATAAATGAATGAATAAGTAGTTAATTAATCATTTGACTCAAAATTTCTGAAGGAGCATCTTTAAAACACGGATCTATAAAAGATATTCCTGTTTCAGCAGAGATCTAATGAGGCAGAATTACCAAGACCCCAACCTTTCTGGTCTTCAGTTTCCTCATCTATAAAATGGAGATCCTTCCTGAAGCCTGCGGTCCAAAATCATTAAGATAAGTTCTACATAAAACCATTTAGTGTTTTGTCAGATTCAGATGAATAGAAAGTGCTAAAGCATTGCAAAACCCCCCTCCATCAGTAAAAGGTCCCCAAGGTCACACAGATGCTGACTGGGAATGCTGGGACTAGAACCATTTCCTGAACTCCTGGTCTGGGACATGAAATCTCACGTCCCTTCTCAGTCTACTACTATTCAGAGGAAAGACCTTATTCCCACCTCCACTCCTTTTCTCAGAACCTCTAAATCTTTATTCTTCTGCATTTATTTTCTTCTTAGCATTCTCCCTTTGGGCTTCATTTCAAATTCTGTTCCCAGAATCTAAGAATACAGTGCCCTCTTTCCAGGCCCCCCTTCTTGACAGGGGCCGATCTGCTCACACTTTCCCTTTGCAGCTTCACAGCCACTCCCTCTCCACTGATCCTGAGTCTCAGTACCTACCCCGTCCATGCCATGGGCACCAGAGCTCCAGGGGAGCCACTGAAGGAGACAGTTCCCAGGTCCTAACCTACATATCGTGTGAGGGCAGAGCGAAGAGCAGAAGAGGAGGGCCAGGATCCTTCGATGAGAAGCAGAGCCAGAAGTACCTCTCCCTGTGCCTCAGCCTTCACACCAGCTGCTGCCACCTATCCTCAACCCTATATACCTTGTGACTGCCACCCCCAGCACACTGATCCTCTCAAGAGCATCACTGTTACCATTGTCAAAAAGAAATTAAAAGTGCATCTTCTGGGCAGTGAGTGTGTGAGCTGCCTTGGCCACTATACGATCCCAACATATTTGGCTCTACCATTGAAAGAAGCAGGTGAAAAGCCCCTCCCACAAGTGCCCCCCTGGTCCCTTTCCTTCTGGATCAGTTTGCTCTGGGGTCTTCACAGCCCCAGGGAGAGGCTCCCTCTAACACCCCCATCCGTACCTGGGAGAGCCCAGAGATCCTCTCCTGTGCCCTCCCCATATCTGCAGCTGGGCCTCACACAAATAAACATACAATCACTTTAGCTTTCTCTTTTCAATTTCCAAATCATTTCAGAGGCTCTGGGAACCAATCTTCCCAAAGCCCTAAAACACAATCTCTAAGGATTAGTGACCCAACAGAGCTTGTTCCCACAAAGAAGAAACACACTGCTTCAAAATTTGCTTTTCTCTGTCATTGGTTTTCATCCTCTTCCCTTACCCTTGAAAATGAAACCTAGAGCATGTTTATAGTTTGCAAATATCATGGGCAATGTCATTTGATTCCTTCCCTGGGCCTGATGAACTCACCAGGCCCATTTCACAGGCAAAGAAGCCAAAGTATAGGGAAAGTAAATAGAGCTACATCACGCAGTTGATCAGAGGAAAAAGCTAAGATGTGAGAACAAAGTCCCAGGGAAGAAGGGGAGGTTTTCCTAAGATTCCCACCAGGCACCAAAATGGGCAACAGTAATAAACTGGATGGTGTGTAGTGTGATACCTCCCTGGGAGCCTCTTGCTTGTAGTAATGCTTGCTTCTGACATGTGTGCAAATGTACAAATACACACATGCATGAAAAGCCAGGAACTGCTAATCCAAAGATCTGCTTTGTACTTCCTGAACATTCCTGTAGCAGAAGCCATGGGATCCTTCACACACTTCCTCCAGACATCGGCCAGGATCACTGAGTGACAGTGATTTCCCTGGGTTTGACTGTAGAGGATCCAGGCCCCTGGCCAGGCAGGAGCACTGACCTTCACAATGGCCTTGACTTACATTTGGACTCTTCCTTCCATGGAGTCCCTGTAGTTAGAATCCATTGCTTTAACTTCTCCAAAAGCAAAGCGTGGCTTTCTTATCTAGCTGCTCATTTTCTTGCTAGGCCACTCTTTTGGGAGATTTTCTGTTTGGGTAGAAAGGCATTGTGGGGTGGAGGATGTGCTGAAGTTCTTGTGTTCACTCCAGTTTAGGTAGCTTGTCCCAGCCAGCTCTGCCACCACTATGGCTCACTCTTCTTTTGTGTCTTGTGCGTTGGAGGAACTGTACCAACCATTAGCTATTCCCAAAGAGGATGTCCTGAGAGCTGCTGCTTTTCCTCCCCTGTGCCACCCACAGAGGATAGCAATAGTCTCCTTAATATCAACATCATCTGGGCCGTCGTTTCCGGTTTCACATTGCCCTAAGAATTTAGGCTTAGAAGTGAAGCCATCCCTGGGAGATATCACTGCAGGAATTAGATTAATTCAGGTGCAGTGTGGCTCATGAGGTCAACAGTGAGAGAACTGGAGGACAATGAACAACCTTTTCACAACATCCAAGCACACAAGATATACCAAAAGATATAGGCTATCAAGGTGAGTCATACAGGAGGCCTGAATCAATTACGGCAATCGCAATAATAGCAATCATACTTTAAAGGAAAGGGCATCATCAACTTCAGCACCAGGCAGGCTTAAGATGGAGTGCCAGCTCTTTCATCTTACTAGTTATGTTACCTTGAGTGAATGATGTGGCCCCTCTGTTCCTCTGTTTCCTCATCAGTAACATGGGTACTGACTCTGACCTTGCAGGATCTTGAGGAAAGGATGACATAACACAGGTAGAGTGCCCAGCTCTCAGTATGTCACGTGTTAAATTTTCACTTAAAGCGTCTTCTTGTGCATTTTCATTTGATCCTCACAGTCGTCCTGGGGGAGGGCAAGGCAAGTGGCACTCATATCATTTAAAAAGAGAAAAGGAGGCCTGGAGGAGGTGAAGTGACTTGTCTGCAGTCACACAGAGCAGACAAAAGAAGAGCAAGGACTTGACATTGTCTAATTGCTACCTCTGGGAGGTTTCCAATGAGGTGACTCAAGCTCATAAATCACCTTTCAAGCATCTAGCTCATTCTCGAAGTAGATTCGGGTACCAGGGCGATACTCAGCTTTTAACTCTGGCTGGTCCTCCATGTATCGGGGTCTGCCCTTCCTGAGGAAGTGGGGTCCACAGCAGGTTCTCTCAGAGTCTCCTGTAGACCTTCTTGGTAGTCTGGGAGTGTTTGTTGGGACTTTCACCACTCTTTGATGTTTTGGCTTCCTGGGAACTGTGAGCATTTGCTCCCATTGTGTCGATTGTCTGCAGAGACGGTCTTCATGGACAGCAAAAGACCTGGACCATCAGCACCTCTTGAACTGCACATCTATCTGAAGGACAGGAAGGACGTGGAGCCATGTCTGGATGGTATAAGCCTAGGTGAAAGCCACCAGAGAGGATATTGCCTTCTCTGGTTTCCCAGTGGCTTGTGTTTCAGTTCTCTCTAGGGCTTCTCTGTAGGAATATTGTGCCATGCAGAGGGTCCTGGCATTACATAGGTAATAGGGATGCCAGCAGAATGAGAGGCAGAACATCCATCACCAGAAAGAAAGGAAAGGAAAGCTGGTGGCCTAGGAAACAGCATCTAAACACAGGATCAAGGTGAAGCTTTATATCAGAGAGGGTCAAGAGGTGAGAAGGGCAAAGAAACGACAGCAGATGGAAAGTGGAAATAATGGTGCTTAACACAAGCAGCTCAGTCCCCAGGCTGTGAAAATGCTCTGTTCATTTATCCTGATTATCTAATCACATAACACATTGTCCCAAAGCCTAATAGTGCGAGCTGACCATTTATTGAGCTTATGGATCCTTTGGGTCAGGAATTAAGAAAGGACACAGCAAAGAAAGTTATCTCTGATCCTTGAAATGGATCGAGGAGGGAAGCTGGAGTCATCTGAACTTCCACGAGTGGCTAATCCTAGAAGACTCACATGCTTGACCTGTCCATCTAGAGAACAGTGAAAGAAGTTCCGGGAGCCTTGTCGTCCTAGACAAGCATTCTGGCCTCTTTGATCTCAGTTTTGTTATTTGCTCTGTGGTCACCATTAGCAATGTCATTGTCAACTTTCCTTAGTGTTCACTACAGAAGTTTTTGAAAATCAAGACTAGATCAAGGATGCTGAGGGCAAAAAAAAAAAAGGAAGGTTCTGATTCTCCTGGCAGCTGAGTCAGAGACGAAGAGGAGTGGCACTCATTCCACATCTCTGAGGGAGCTGCCGCCCCTCAGCAGGGCGAGCACAGGGCTGGAAAGGGGAAGTCACCCCCTCCCCCTCAGCCCTCCCTCCAGAGCGAGACCGCCCCTTCCCTCAGCTCAGCCCCAGTTGTGCTCTGTGTTTTGCTCCAGTGATCTTCTTTTGCAGACTCTTTGCAGCTGGGGGATCAAAGCGAGAGCACCTGAGGGAGAGGTGAAATGCCGGAGGGGGAGTGCAGGGGTGACTGTCTTCCTCGTCCCAAAATATTTCTCAAGGGAGCTCGCAGAGTCTAGCGCTTTGTGCCTTACACTCCTCTCTGTCTCTGTGCCTCTTCCCTGCCCTGCCCTGCGCCGTCACCTCAGAGCCCAGGCTCGCCTCCTGCTTGGCCCACCTGCCGAGGGATGGCTCTCCTACTAGAGTTCCCTGAAGGCAACAACACGGAAAGACCCGCGCGGAGGGACACACAAGCCGTGACGACTCAGCGGAGGGTCACTCTTTGCCCTCATTACCATGCACAGGGGCTAATTTAGGGCACGGTGAGCAGCCTTTGGCCGGCTGAGTTCTACTGGTTTGCACAGCACCCAGCATGTTGGAAGTGTACGTGTTCGCTAAGTTCTATAAGGACGGGGCGTGCGGAGGCCTTAAAGCTCTGAAAGTGGACACATTTGCTACCCACACCATTTGCCAGCCACGTCATTTGCCACCCAACAAAAAGGCTGACTGCAAATGTTCTGATTATTCACTAATGAATAATATACTGTATATTATTTGTATTCATTATTGTAAATAATCATGTATAATTATTCACTCATGGGATGTATAATTTTTCACAAGGACAAAAAGCCCAATTCACTTTTGTTCAGTCCTGACAGAAACAATATAATTGATCCTTGAAAGTTATTTGTCTCTTTTAAATCATTCACTTATTCACTTAAGATAGATATTGACTGTTGCACTGGTGTTATAACCTGAAGATATGGAGACAAGTGGCCCTGTGTCATGGAACTCATGTTCCTAGTGGGAAAATAACCAATAAAGAAACAGTCTCCCAGGGAGAACACTGGGAACTATGGGAATGTAAGAGAGCATATCTGAGCCATGTGTGGTGGTGCATACCTATAATCCTAGCACTCTGCGAGGCTGAGGCAGGGGGATCACAAGTCAGAGCCCAGCTTGACAATTTATCCAGAACTTGTTTTGAAATTAAAAAAGAAGAAGAAGAAAGGAATTGGGAATATAGGTTAGTGCAAAGCCAATCCCCAGTATTATAAGGGGAAAAGAAGAAGGAAGGAAAGAAGGAAGGCTCTTGATTTATGTTTGAGGGAGGTGGTGTGGAGGAGGAAATAGAAGCTCAGGTTGGGTTAGCAGGAGAACAGAAGAGGAAAGGGAAAGGAAGGCAGGATACATTCCAGGGTAGAAGAGCGAGGCACTTCCCTCTGAGGGGCTGAGAGAAGCCTGAAGTGGCTCAAGAGAGCAGGACGGAGTGGTGTGAAGAGATTAAGTTGGGACTAAAAGAGAGTGAAGAATTTTGACAGCTATATCCAAGAGTTTAGTCTTTCTCCAGAATTATGCAATCATAAAGGTAACTTCCGTTTTCAAATTTCACTTGGATAAAATCTATGCACTGACAATCTCAAGGATGACCGCTAAAACAGATGGCGATGAAGATGTCCAAGAGTGAGTCAAGGGCAGGACTCCATTCTGGCCAGTTGCCTCCCCCGTGCCACCCAGGGAGGGTCAGCGAGCCAGGGGCGGACCACTCTGCTTCTAGAGGAGCCTTGCCACCCTCTTTCCTGACCCTCCCCGCAGGCCTCACCCACCTGCTTCACCCTGCCTCACCTCACTGACCTGAGCCTGACCAGGGGTATCTGTCCGGACAGATGTTCAGCAGGACTGTGCTTTCTGGGAGGGTCCTTGTGTGCCCATGCCCATGTTCTCAAATTCAGCTACAATGAAACTTTAAACTGATAGAATATTTTTCCTTCCCATTCTGGCTGCAGCTGCTACGCCTGCTACCTGTCAACTGCTGATTAGATATCTTGGAATCGTGGACCATGAATGGTACAGATTTTTTTAGGGATCACTAAGCTCAAACCCATTATGATAATTAAAGGCCAGAGAATAAGTAGTTACTTCCCCAGGAACAAAGACTAAGTTGATGGCCTCTGATTCTCAAGCCAGAGAGCCTCTCATAAATGGTCTCTTTGGCAAAAGGAATTGTGAGGCTGGTAAACATATTTGGTAGCAGCACTCGTGACTTGAAGTGAGCATCTTAGCTCCCCAGGGTTCTAGAGTAAATGCAATTTTTAAATGAACATTTAACATTACACAATCATTATCCAGTCATTCAACAAATATGTCTCGATTGCATTGTCTCCTACTAATCAGACTCTACAGGAGACACTATGGAGCCGTCTTAGTCCACTTTCTATTGCTGTAATAGAATGCCTGAGACCAACTAATTGATAAAGGAAAGAAGTTTTATTCAGCTCACAACTTTGGATGCTGAGAAGCCCAAGAGCCTTCTCAGCTTCTGGTGAGGGCTCCATACTGTTTCAGCTTATGGCAGGAAGAAAAGAAAGTGCACACGGAAGAAGCAGACCATGAGAAGTGGCCACACTTTGTAACATCCCGCCCTGAGAGTAATCCAGTCCCGTGAGATCTTCTTTAATACCTCTAAGGGTCCCAACAACACATTACACTGGGGACACTTTAACTGAGTTTTAGAAGAGACAACCATATTCAAACCATAGCAGAAACCAAAGATAAACAAAACTCTTATCCTAATGAGTCTTCATCCTAATGAAAAAGGAAGACAACCATGTTTTACATAGCATGAAAAGCTCTCTAACAAGGATAAGTAGCAGGTGCTAAACAAGCATAGAAGAGACCTGATTCAGTGTGCTGGAGAAATAATGGAGCTGGATTTTGAAGAATGGCAGGTGAGGTTAGCAAAAGAGGTGTGAAAGGTGTGGACAAAGGTGGGAGACTCTCCCGCATGAATGGAGTTGGGGGGCACCCATGCATGGTTAGGAAACATCGTGGTCACAGGTGTTTACGGAAGAAGAGAGACACCAATAAAGGATGCGGACATGATGCTGCATTGAGGGTGGGCTTCAACGTCCTGATTGACATTGACCCTGAAGGTCTGCAACTGGGTTGAAAGCAGGAATAAAATGGCCTGATCTGCTGTGAGTTTTAGGACGATAAACTTACATACTTGTCTGGGAAGTTAGGCTGGAGGCAGGAAAAATTATTAGGAATGTTATTGCAATACTCAGCCAGTGTAATGAGGTCTTCATGGCTAAGCCATCGATTGGTCTGCTCTGAAAAACTGCTGGTACTTTTTTTAAAAACACACACAGCAATATTAGTGGGCTCATGAGATTCAGTTTAGAAACACCAGTTTGACCTATTTATAAGTCATCAAAAAAGTTACGTCACTTCTGCAAAAATGGAGATAATTACAAACTGCAGAGTCTAACCCCAGATTTAACAGAACAGTAAACTGATCTACAGAAGGTGATGATTTGGCCAAGGTCACGTGACTGACAGCAGCTTGCCTCTGAGCAGCCTTTTTTGCCTTGACTAGAAAAACAAAATGGTCCTGCAGAAAAAGCACTAGACTGTGAGTTCCAATCCTCATCCTATTCAGAGTGAGTTTTTCAACAAGTCAAGGTCTCTTTGAGCCTCACTTTACCCACATGTCAAACAAGAATGCTGAACCAGTGAGATCCCAGTGACAACTCTCCGCTCCGAGATATCACAGGTCTGTTGCCCAGTGAGGAAAGAAGGCCGAAAAGGAAAGCGATTTTCCCAGACTGTCTGGCCTCTTGCTGCAGGCAGGTGGTGTCCAAGCCCAGGTGAATGCGGACGAGCAAGTGAGAAGAGGAAGGGAGTAGCATTAGCATTCCCCCCGAGCATACCCAGAATCCCAGAAGGCCCGGATGGAGAGCAAACAGCCAATCCTCCGACGCTTGTGGAGAAATAGATCACCTTAGGAAGCAGCCGCTTCTCCCCTGTTGCCTTGGCAACTTTTCTCTGGCTTTCTGTCATCTCCCAACACTCAGTCCCCAGAGCAGGGCCCAACTGACCTCCAAATGGAGACCAGACAGGCCCGATGGGGGCTGCAGATCCATGGGCACTGGAGCTCATGCATCTCAGAACGCAGGAAAGGAATTTTGACCCAGATGTGCCCAGCTGCTGTCATCCTTCCTCTACAAACACTGCCTCACAGCACAACCTGGAAAGGGCTGGGAAGGAAAAGGGAGGGTTCCTTCACTGTAAGTTACTCTGATTTGACAGGCTCTGTTTTCTTCTGTGTCCGTTTACACCACGTTCCCAGTTACCTACGCTGCCATGAACTTGTGTGACTTTGGGCAGGTCATTTAACCTTCTAGATCATGGTTTCCTAAACTGCAAAATGAAGCTAACAATTTGGTCCCAAGAACGTGGCTGCAGACTCTTCAGGCCTCCTCTGCCTCGAAGCTCTGTGTATGAGTCAATGGAGACATTTGGAGAGTCCTCACTCAGGGAATGACAAAGTCTTTTTCCATGTAAAGGTTCACTGGTGATCTCATCCCCACCCCCACTGTCCTATCATTTTGACACATTTAAGAACTGACTTTCTGCACATTTTTTCACCTTATACTAAAAAATGCTTTAGGGGCCAATATACGAGGCAACTGCTGATTTTAAATCAAAGGGAAATAGACGTGAAGCATCTCTGAAATTATTATCAAAGTCATTAAGAGAATAGGATTTTTCTTATCAGTCTTCAATCTACACAGCGATGCCATTTGAAGATATCTATTTGTGTAACGTGAGAAATTCCAGAGGTGGTACATTATCCCCTGGGATGGTATCAGCCACTTCTCCCTTCTCTGCCTCCCTCCTCCCTTTCCTTTATGTATTCAGAGAAGCTCAAACAGAGCTCCTCTGGTGATTACTACGCAGACGCATTTGAAGAGCACCTGTTCCACGTCAGGCACTTTCCTGGGATACAGCATAATAAGACAGGTCTTGCTCAAAAGCCTCAGTGGAAACAGACAGGAGTAAGTTCCCCATCCTTTATCATTTCAGTTTCCTAACAACCTGGAAAGAAGACATTATCATGACTGCTCCAGAGCTGAGGAACTGCCTCTCCCAGAGGAAGGACCCTCAGACATACAGCCTCTGCTTGAGCTTGCTTGCGTGTGAGGCCTTTCTTCTGGCTGTACTCCCCAGTATCGCCCCAAGCTTGTCCTGCACTTTGACCTTCCTGGCTTCACACTGGCCGTCTACTTTTCCTTCCTGCTCCTGCTTGCCTCGCTCTCTACATCTGACTGAAAGAAGAAAAAATCACAGCCCCCACCCCCATCTCCTATTCCATGTCTCTAGACCCCTAGAGCATTTACAGATAAACCCTGTGCAAAATGTTGGTAAATGAGAAAACACACATTTTGAAAGGGGAAAAGCTAGATCGTTCACCAGCCTCTCCAAGGGGACCAGAGGCCACGCAATGCAAGATGACTACACTGATCTTTCTGGTCGTTGCTGGTTTCTGTTGTATCTCCCAGAAACGGCCACTCAGCCAGTGCACATAGGGAAGAAGAATAGAAGAAACCACGGCGCCTCAACTTGCTGTCCTACATGGAGTGTAGCACATGCAGAACAAGCATTGTTTTAGCTTGGATCTGGAACATCTTCCAAAACTCGCACGCTGAAAGCGTGGTCCTCAGTACAGCAGTGTTCAGAGGAGACTGGGCTTTGGGAGAGCGATTGGATCATGAGGGCTCTGACTTCTGTCAGTGGATTAATCCATCGATAGGTTCACAACTTGATGGGCTACTGGGAGGTGAAGGAAACTTAGCAGATGGGATCTAGTAAAAGAAAGTAGATTCTTAGAGCTGTGCCCTTGGAAGCTGTATCTTGTCTCTCTCTCTCTCCTCCCCCATCTTCTTCTCCTGCTTTTCCTTTTCCTTCTTCTCCCTTCCTACTATGAGGTGAACAGCTTTCCTCTGCCACACACTTCCACCATGATGAACCACCTCGTTATAGGCTCAAAACCCACTGAGCTGAGCAGCCATAGACTGAAACCATGAGCCAAATAAACTTTTGCTCATTTACATTGGCTTTATCGGGTATTTAGTGACAGCGGTGGAATGCTAATTAACAGAAGCCCCAACCCTTCAATCCTCATCTCACTGTACTTTGTCTAGAAGAGAAACAGCAGAATAAAGCAGTAGGGGTGGGTAACAAAGCCAAATGAAGGTCAAGAGGAATGAAGGAGGCATCGATCTAGATCAGGTATAGAACTTCTGGAGATTCCAGGTACATAATGGGAGCTGAATGGGTGGGGATCAGAAGGGAAAGGATACTGTTACTTTGGCAAGATCAGAAACGAATCCAAACACCTTCTTTTTGTAGAACACAAGTTTGCAGAGGCACCGGATTGAACTTTCAACCTGAAGGTTTGGCATCTAGATTAGATGCTATTACTCACTTTCCATGGAGCTCAGGAGAGACTCTCCGAACCTCAGTCACTTCACTTACAAAATGTAAATGTCCTACTGACCCGGCTGCCACTGCTGTCATGAAGCACCGAGTTGATGTCGGGTATAATTGCAATAAGTAGGGCAATTACCAAGAGAGATCATCCTGACAGAGCCCAGCGTTTAAAGGCCAGACTCTGAGAGAAGCTCAGTGCTGCTTCTGCCTCCCGCCCGTGTGTGCCGACGGAGCTAACCCGAGGAGGTTGCAGATGCAGAAGGTCGTTGGGTTATTACTCCTTGAGACACACCTTCCCCGCCCCTCCCCGACGGGACTGCTTTGTCCAGCCGCTTCCTGTGCTCTGAGAAGCTGGCTCTCAGCCTTGCCATCAAGAGCCTGGGGTTCGTCTTTTGAACCATTGCCCTCCCTCCACATCCCTCACCACCTCCCAAAGCGGGTTCGCCTTGATCTTCTGGAGACAAAGGGAAGTGTCTGTGCTGGGAGGTCCCTGGTGCAAGCCAAGCGAGTGACAGCAAAGGATTTCCTGTGTCTGCTCGTCCCTAGGAGCCAAGTTCTGGGTAGGGCTCCATCTGGCCACGAGTATAAATATATGTGTGCTTTAGAGAAACAAGAAGCCATAGATCTTCTATAGGAGAGGCAGTTTGCTTTTATTTCAACCACATGAAATGGGACCCAACCAATGAGCCAGCATGAGAAAGAAAGCAGCCATGGATTGTAAAATGGCTGAGGCTAAAAGCTCCATTTAATAAAACCTGGAAATAAAAGCCCTGAGATCAGGTTACTGCCTAGTGCTTTGAAAAGAAAAATTACATAATAGAAATTTTGGAAAAATAAACAAAAAAGATGCTGTGTTCTTTGGCCCAGAGATGAGGAAGGTCGACTAGAGGCAGAAGCAGTGGGGGTTGTGGGAGAAGCGGGGCCCGCCGGTGGACGTGACTATACACACTGTCATTTGTGCCACAGACATTTACTGAGTGGCTGGTGTGGTGAGGTAGGAACCGGCTCTTTCAAACGAGACAGGCCCAGTTTCCCCTCCGTTCCTTACAAATATCCCATCATTCAAATTCTACTTTCCCAATTGCTGCCTTTCCTGCGAGATGGTAGTTCTATTATTTATCCAGCTGTTTATTTTAAATTGACTGAATTTTTAAATAGAAACATCCACCTGAGTTTCATCCATGAAATCATAGTAGCTTTAAACTGCTGACTATATTTTCTCTAGCGTGCATTAATATAAGTACATAAGCACAGGCTCATATCTGAGTTCAAGCTAAGATTGTCCTATCTACTATTAGTGGTATATATGTCACAGGCTGGGAAGGGTTCCTGGATGGAAAGACGTAGTACTTAGTACAAAGTTCAGCTTTATGTAACAGAAAACCCTAAATAAGTGGTTCATACCAGATTTAAAAAGTTATTTTTATCTAACAAAGAAGTCTGGGGATAAACATATCCAAAACCTGATGTGGCTGCCTCAGGGTTAATGGAAAATCCAACTCCTGTTGTTCAGTCCCATTGTTCCAGCATGTGCTTCTCCTCTCCATGTCACTTCATGGCCCAAGATGGCTGCTGGAGCTTCATCCATCACATCTGTATACTGAGAGGCAGCAGAAAGGGAAGGGAGGGCAGAGATGTGCCATGTCACTTCAGTCAGTTCCCTTCAAGAAACTTTTCAACAAATTTCCTGAGTCAGTTTTCTTCTTCCATCTATTTCTGGCTACAACTCCATCAAATGTCTGGCTCTGCCTGGCTTCAAGGGAGTGTTTTTAATACGTGGACCAAAACCAAGTTCTAGGTAGCTCTTGAACGGTGCACATTCCTAGATGGCCTCCACAGCTGGTCCAAATGTGCCCTGAACTTGCCCTTGCGTGAGGCTAGAGCTAAGCCTTGAACCCTAGACCTGGTAGATGGTGATGGCAGCTCTCCTCAGTGAGTTTCAGACCCTCTTCTGCTTCTCCTGTCGCTGTTAGGCATTGTTTAACAGAGAAATGTTTGCCTGCTTTCCTGGCTCGTCTTGTTCCTTGTTGAAAAATATACAGGAGGCTCTGGCTGTGGTCTGCAGTGGCTTGGAGTTTGGTCTTTTCTTGGATCCTCGATAGGCAACTTCACCTCTGAGTGTGAATCCTTCTTGTTAACTCTTTCTCCAAAAAATCCCCGTCCAACACTGTGTAATGTTGTCATACAGTAATTAGAGACTGCTCAGTGTTTAGCCTTTTATTTAATAATGAGTTTCACTGTAATGGAAAAAGTATAACTGCCAAGCTTATGTATTATTCATCTATCACGTACTCTTGTAACTCAGGCCCTAGCACTCTGGGAGTATCCAATAAATGTTTACTAAGAGAATGAGAAAATGAATGAAAGGATGATAATATTTATTCTCTTGTGTCCATGAACAAGGGACTCTAAATCCATAGTCGCAGTGACTTTGTTACACATTATTCATCAAGATGCACTCACTTAAGTGGAGTTTTAGCATTTAATTCAAATGCAGGCCAGCAAACTTTTCCCACAAAGGCCCTATGAATGTCTTAAGCTGTTCAGGCTGCATGCTTCCTGTCACTGTTGTGTTCTTCCATTGGGATGCCAAAGACAAGTTAATGAATGCATGTGGCTATATTCCAGTAAACTTTTCACCTATCAGAAAATACTATCCCTTTTGGAATTTTTTTTTAATCCATCTAAAAATGCAGAATCCATTCTCAGCTCACAGGCTGCACAAAAACAGGTGGCAGGCCACATTTGGTGGCAGGCCATAGTCTACTGACTCCAGATCTAAAATATAAATGCTTGTCAGACTCTCATGGGTACAACTGATACCTGGAATACTTATTAAAATGTACATTGCTAAGTACTGCAGCCAAAGAACCCCTTTAGTAGGGACGGGATGAAGAATTTGCATTTTTAGAAAGAAGTAATTCTGTTGCAAATGGTTCTGACACCATTCTTACTTGTACATGTTAAGGAACCAATCAGAATAATTAGAACAGATTAGGCTGCCATTACAACTGACTCCAAAATACCAGCGACTCAACACAACAGAGACTAGGGCTACAAAGTTCAAGGCAGTCATTAGCTCACAGGTGACTGTCTTCCAGGCAGGGCCCTGGCTTCCCAAGTCGCCCTGGAATAACATTTCCTATCCAGAAGGGATGTGCAACATGAGGGCCAGTGCCTGTCAGGGTTTATAGGACCCAAGCTTGGGAGAGAGAGGCATCATTGCTCTCAGCAGAGAGGAAAGATGACGAGGAGAGAGGGTGGGAAAAGCCAGGGAGAGAGGAACAATCCTGACCCAAGTGCACAGTTTGTGGTGCTGCTCACTCTGAGCCAAAGCAAAAATCAACCGTCAAAGGTCTGTCCATGCAGATTGCAGCCTGGTCAGCTGCTGCAAAGGGTGACAGAAGACTTAGCCTTTGTCTTGTTTCTATAGCTTCTCAACCTCTGGAACTTGGGCTTCAGCTTCCTGATCCGAAAGACAGCAATGCCAGCACCTGTCCTCCGCCTTCTTGCTAAATCATACAGCTCTAATGTCCACCCTGGCTCCACCTGAGGGGATCATGGGGTTCTCCCAAGGAAGCTGGGATTAGGGCTCTCCATTTTCTCTAGAAAGTTTTCTCAAAGGGTAGCGCTCAGATCAGCAGCACCACGAAACTTGTTAGAAATGGTTCTTGGGCCCCGCCCCAGGCCCCTGACTCTGAGTGTGCAACTGAGACCCAGAAAATTCCACTAGAAACATTTCTCTATGGGTACTGATGCATACTGAAGTCCAAGGACCACTGCTCTTGCCCTTCCCTACTCACCAAGATGTTCCTTATTGGAAAATAGAGAAAAAAGCCTTCTCTCCTTGCAAAGGTCAGGCCACCCTGGAGATGCCCAGCTCCGTGACAATCAGCACACAGCAGCAGCAAGGAAGACCAGAGCGCGCACACTTGCATCGTCTTCCATCACCGAGCTGCATAGAGCCCTCTGATTGCAGTGTTGACAAATAATAGCTCATTTTCCAAAGACCTAATTACATAATGAGTCCTCCACACTCCTCAGGCCTGTGGAGCATCTTCCAAATTGTGCAGCAGGTGTTGGCCCCGAGCACAACCAGTTGAAAACCTCATTTGAATACTGTTAAGACAAGAGATTAACACACTCTGTGGTCAGAAGTGCTGTCTGGAGAGGTGGCCTTTCTAGCTCCTGCCCAACCCCACGGAGCAGCACAAAGCAGATCCTAATTATGGTGGAGACCAACCGTGGAGCCTAGGAAAGCAAGTTGTGTCCACATCATCAGGGATGCTCTGGCACTTCTGGTTCATGTGTCTGCCCAGCGTGGGAGTCTCTCCTCCTCTGCAGCCCAGAATCTGCAGGTGGTTTGGACATGGGGAAAGCCTAGGCCATTGGTCTGAAACATCATCCCTCTGCTGATTCCCTGGGCAAACTTCCTTGGGATGTGGGACTTTTTGGAAACTTCTCTGAAAAATTAGAATGACATCCTTGCCTTAGAGGCTGGCCTAAGGGCTCAGTAGGAAAGAGTGCCAAGGTGCCTGGCCCAGCACCTCCCTTGACCACACCAGGGCCCCTATGGGCAGTCCCCACACTCATTTCCAGCCCACCCCCGACTCTTGCCTGGAACCCTATGACTTTTATGTGTGCTGTTTCTCTGCCTGAAAAGCTCTCATGTTTTTTGTTTTTGTTTTTGTTTTTGTTTTGTTTTTTGCTTTTTTGGAGACAGGGTCTTGCTTTGTAGTTCAGGCTGGCCCTGAGCTCACTATGGTGCCCAGGCAAGCGCCGCGAACTCAGCAATCCTCCTGTCTCTGCCTTCCGAGTGCTGGGATTACAGGCGTGAGCCACCACGCCCAGCATTATATGTGGTAACCGGAGATCGAACTCAGGTCCTTACGCTTGCGAGGCAGGCGCCGGAACCACTGAGCTAACCCTCCGGCCCAGCTCTCATGTTTATATCTCGTTCCTGGCTGACTCCTTTTTGTCTCCCAAGTCTCCTTTTTTTTTTTTTTACTTGAATCTTCATTGGTAAATTTCATATGCACATTGTGATCACACTCAACATTAAGAATTTGTACCAGTACATGACATGACTTAATTCTCACCTTTTGCCATTCCCCTACCCATGCTGCAACCCCCTCACCTCCTATATACATAAGCTTTGTTTCCTTTTATTTACCAGCACATTTTTTCTTTCCCCTGCTACTTAGCCCTACCCCCCTTTTCCCTTTGAATATTTTCTGTCTCACAATATCAATCATACTTTCTGGAACTCATTTGCATCTTTGGTTTCTCACACCAGAGAAAAGATATGGTATTTACACATTTCCTTTTTTATTGAATTCTTTATTGGTACATTTTATAGTACAGCTCACAATCACACTCAACATTGGGGAATTTGTACCAGTTATATGACAAAAGTTAATTCTCGGCCGGAGATTTAGCTCAGTGGTTCCAGCGCCTGCCTCACAAGCACAAGGTCCTAAGTTTGATCTCCGGTAACCACATATAATGATGGGTGTGGAGACTCACGCCCACCAGCAATAAATACCACATACCACAGTGCCAGGCATGGTGGCTCATGCTTGTAATCCCAGCACTCAAGAGGCAGAGACAGGAGGATTGCTGAGTTCCAGGATTTCCTGAGCTACATAGTGAGCTCAGGGCCAGCCTGAACTACAAAGTGAGACCCTGTCTCAAAAAAAAAAAAAAACAAAAAAAATA
>PVIC010020558.1:0-29407 GCA_004025085.1 Thryonomys swinderianus
TAAAAAAAAAAAAAAAAAAAAAAAAAAAGAATAAGATAGGGTATATATAAATACTGTATCTTTTCTCTGGTATGAGAACCTACAGATGTAAATGAGTTCTAGAATGTACGATGGATTTTATGAAATAGGAAATATTCAAAGGGAAAGTGGTAGGGGAAAGTAATGAGGGGAAAGAATAAATACGATTTGAAAAGAAAAGGAAAGCACATGTATATAGGAGTGGGAGATTGTAGGGTGGGAGGGACATGGGTAAAAATGAGAATTAATTCATATCATATACTGGTACAAATTCCCCACTGTTGAGTGTGATTGTAACCTGTATATAAAATGTACCAATAAAGAATTAAATTTAAAAAAATAAGATAAACATTTATTTATAATTTGAAAATTACCTGCACTTTAGAGATGAAACCCAGACACAAAAATGCTGGATTTATTTCTCCAAACTACAACAAATATGTAATGTATTCTATAGTTTTTAGCAATTTGGAATATGAATTTTATACTTATTGACACAATAATTCAATAAAAATAATTATGATTATTATGAGATATCTATTTCTAAGGCTTCTAAACTTAATCTTCAAAATGAAAAATTTCAGAGAGAGAGGAGACATTCTTTTTTTTTTTTTGAGACAGGGTCTCGCTTTGTAGTTCAGGCTGGCTCTGAGCTCACCATGTAGCCCAGGCAAGCCGCCGAGAACTTGTAGCCCAGGCAAGCCGCCGAGAACTCAGCAACCCTCCTGCCTCCCCTCCCGAGTGCTGGGATTACAGGCGTGAGCCACCACGCCTGGCACTTGGTATGTGGTATTGATTGCTGGCGGGCGTGAGTCTCCACGCCCAGCAGTATATGTGGTTACCAGGGATTGAACTCAGGACCTTGCGCTTGCGAGGCAGGCGCCGGAACCACTGAGCTAACCCTCTGGCCCAAGAGGAGACATTCTTGAAAATCTCACTAATGTTCTAATTCACTCTATGCCAAATTGAGATTTTTAAATAAACGTACTATATTTTGGAAAAATAAAATATGTGCACTGTAATGCCATCTCCAATAGAAAGTATTACTACATTAAATACACCTTTAAATTCACATAGAATTAATTGCAATATAGTTCATTAATTTCACCCATTTTATTAAGCTTTTTTTTCTTTGAGACAGGGTCTCAGCAAGTAACTCAGTTGCCCAGGCTAGGCTGAACTTGAAATCCTCCTGCCTCAGCCACACCCAGGGCTGGGATTTCAGGCATATTCCACCACTCCTGGCAAAAGTTAACCTACTTTTTAAAGTAATTTCACACATTTTATTAAAACTTTTTGAATGGATTGCTTATTCATAAATGAGTCATATCAGGTAATCAAATTTGTTGAATGTATTAACAAAATGTCTTTGAATGATAACATGCATAAAAAGCTTTTGTAAATAGCCAATTTTTATCAACCTTTAATGTTGTAAAACTGTTAGGAACAGGTACTCTGCTTTCATTTTCCAGGGTTGTGCAAGTTGTATACTCTTAGCCTGAAGGTGTTCTACCCAAGGGTCTGAAAATCACTCACAATAGTCTGGATAAATACATGTCAGAGCACTGTTGTGAATTCATGAATTCATACTTTTCTGTCAGAGTCTGAAACATTCTTGTTTGAGGTTTATTTGGTTGGTTGGTTGATTTTTTTTTTTTTTTTTGAGACAGGGTCTCACTTTGTAGTTCAGGCTGGCCCTGAGCTCACTATGGAGCCCAGGCAAGCCTTGAACTCAGCAATCCTCCTGTCTCTGCCTCCCGAGTGCTGGGATAACAGGCGTGAGCCACCACGCCTGGCCTGGTTGATTTTGTTTTTTGACAGAGTCTCATTACGTACCTCAGATTGGCCTTGAGCTCACTATGGAGCCCAGGCTGGACTTGAACTCACAATGATCCTCCTGCCTCAGCCTCCCCACTGCTGGGATTGTAGGAGTGCACCACTGTGCCAAGCTTAAACACTCTTAACGTGCAAAGTGGTTTTCTTGTGTGTCAGTTGTACAGAATGCTTTCTCCAAATGCCTGAGAGGCAGACAGGGAGAAATGCAGCCAGGAAGCTGAAAATGGAGGACATGCTCAGCATATGCTTTTGATTAAGAGATGGAAATAACCAGTCTGTGAATTAAGACAACTCCCGCTATAGATACTGCATGGACTTTCTCCTTCGCTTACTGCATCCTCTATGGAGAAGGGACCTATCACTAAGCACTACGGCCTCCCAGTGGTATACTTTTCTTCTCTGAAGTTTAATTCAAAACATATTTTAATGCTTATGATGAGCAAAAGCTATTGATATGTTTGCTAAATGAGGTCTTGCTCCAAGATCACAGATACTCACCTGGCAAGCACACAGTCCAACACTCAGCAGAGAGCAGGCGTTCAACAAACTGTTTAACTTCACTCTCTTTTCCTAGCTCTCACTGTGACTCTCAGTGAATTAGGCCATTAGGTAAAAATGTAGACTGAGGCTGGATGTGGTGATGCAATCGGGAGGCTGAGGCAGGAGGATCAACAAGAGTTCGAGGCCAGATTGAGCTACATAGTGAGTTCAGGCCCAGCCTATAGTACATAGTGGGCCCCTGTCTCAAAAAAGAAAAGAGTGATTTAAAAGACTGTAACATTTACATATTGTAATTTTAAACATCGACTTGAAGATAGAAAAGGCACTGAAGGATCTATTAAAGAATTGTTATTTAAAAATTCAATTGGTACAAAACAGCCTGATTACAGAAAAATATTAAGTATATATCTCTCAATAACTAATGTTAGAATGAACTTAACATTTAACAAAGACATATTTACCAGTTGGCTCCAAATTCTACTTGGGATAAAGTGTTATAAACTTATCACAGACTTGCCCATGTTTTACAGACATATTTTCATGGTGCAGAAAACAGAACTGTTTATTAGGACAAAAAGCTACATGGACCTTAGTACCAACAATCTTTAGTAGCTATAAGAATTGCAATATAATTTTAATAACTTTTAATTGCACAGTATAAAATTAATGTTACTCAACATAATTTGCTGTAATGTCTATTAAATACTGTGGGCTTAAACTTTATAAGCGCGTGAACAATCAAATTAAATCAGATACTCAATGTTTCTCCTCCTGTACATGATCTTTGGCAGCTGCCTTCATTATTTATATAGTGTTGCCATTCCCAAAACATCAGGCACATGCACATTCAAACATCGGGCACAAATGCATTCTAAACTTGAGCAACATGTTTTGGTTTCTCTGAGCTCTGCTTGTACATTCCAACGTAAAATAAATACATGAAATCTCTTCCTATGTAGACACATTATAAATTAATCACTTACTTCTATGCTTTTTTTTTTTTTTTGAGACAGGGTCTCGCTTTGTAGTTCAGGCTGGCCCTGAGCTCACTATGTAGCCCAGGCAAGCCTCCAACTCAGCAATCCTCCTGCCTCTGCCTCCCGAGTGCTGGGATTACAGGTGTGAGCCACCATGCCCGGCTATATTTTTATTTTTAATGTAAGCACCGTAAGTATTGATTTGCCATATGAAGATAAAGACTACTGTGAAACAAAATACTCTGACCTTCTGTTAGTTATGGAGTCACAAATGAATGGGAAACCCAGGGACATGAACGCAAGATGAAATTTTAAAATGCTATAATTTCTTGTCTCAGTGCCTCCCATTCTGTAATCCAGCCATTGAGAAGACTAAGGCAGGAGGATCACAAATTCAAGGGCTATTTAGCAGAGGTCTTGTCAAAAAATAAAAAGAACTGAGGATGGGGCCAGAGATTTAGTTCAGTGGTTCTGGTACCTGCCTCGCAAGTGCAAGGTTCCTGGTTCGATCCCAGTAACCACATACAATGCTGGATGTGGTGACTCACGCCCACCAGCAATCAATACCACATACGACAGTGCTGGGCGTGGTGGCTCACGTGTGTAATCCCAGCACTCGGGAGGCAGAGGCAGGAGGATTGCTGAGTTGGAGGCTTGCCTGGGCTACATGGTGAGCTCAGGGCCAGACTGAACTACAAAGCGAGACCCTGTCTCAAAACAAAAAAAAAAAGGAACTGAGGATATAGATCAGCCCTCCATGGGATCATTTTACACTATTATAAAAAAGAAAGGAGGGGCCGGAGGGTTAGCTCAGTGGTTCCGGCGCCTGCCTCACAAGCGCAAGGTCCTGAGTTCGATCCCTGGTAACCACATATAATGCTGGGCGTGGAGACTCATGCCCAGCAACAATCAATACCACATACCACAGTGCTGGGCGTGGTGGCTCAAACCTGTAATCCCAGCACTCAGGAGGTAGAGATAGGAGCTTTGCTGAGTTCGAGGCTTGCCTGGGCTACATAGTGAGCTGAGGGCCAGTCTGAACTACAAAGCAAGATCCTATCTCAAACAAACAAACAAACAAAAAAAAAGTAAGAAAAGATGTTGTATATTATTTTACACAAGTACAAAGCTTCAAAGCATTATTCCCAGAAGGTTAGCAAGGACACAGAAAAAAAATAAAACAGGAAAAGTAATGCAATGTATTTAGGACTGTGTTTCTTGATAGCATTAAATTCTTTCCATTTGCCATTATTGTCTGAATAATTTGCACTACTATATCAAGAGTATCTCAGTCTAGTAAAGGAAAATTCCATGATTGTGTATTTAGTGATTTTTAAAGCATCAATATCCATGATACAGTACCATATAAGGCTCTTTGGTTAATGTATTTGTCAGCTGAACTCAGAATTTTAGGTAGGGCTTGTACCAAACTTGATTTTTATGAGGATGTCAAATTCCACAAATCAAATGTTCTTTTACTTTGAAACCCATGCCTTCATTTTTGGCTTCTTATTATAACACTGTATGTAGATATTGCTGATGGATCTTGACTTCATTAAGCTGAACAACATTCAAGTCTGTGCTGGAACAGGAGCAAAACAGGAAGCCTTACAAGTAGTCACATATCTCTTAGAGTACAGTGAAGCCTTGACTTATGAACTCAGCTCGTTCCCAAAGGCTTGTTGTAACTGAAGTCGGTCAGTTGAAAGCTCAGGCTCCTCTCCACAGCCTTCAAAAGTCTCTCTCCTGTACACAGGCAGCCCTCGATACATAGAGACCCTGACCCAGGATTTCTCAATTAACCCTACACAGGAAAGGATGCTGTCTTGCTCCTTCCAGAACTTTTTAGGGGTTAAAACTGCATCAGAGATCCTCTGGAAGCACAAGGATGCCAACATTTGGGTTGGTCATAAATTAAAACTAAAATTCCAGACGTATCCCAAATTGTTCATATGTCAGGCAGGTTATAACTCGAAGGCCCACTGGAATTGCTTTTTGTGCTGAAATCAGTCAATGAAATAAAGTCACATACTACAGCAGAATTAAGAATATAATTCCCAGGCTTGAGACGTGGCTCAGTGGTGGGGTTCTGGCCTACACATGCAAAACCCTGGATTTTAACCCCGGCATTGCAAAAACAAAAGAAAAAAATCCCACCACCAACAAAAAAATCCAAATCCAATTCAAACAACTCAAAAATAAAAAAGATATTGGGCTGGTGGGTTAGCTCAGTGGTTCTGGTGCCTGCCGCACAAGTACAAGGTCCTGAGTTCGATTCCCCGGTAACCACATACAATGCTGGGCATGGTGACTCACGCCCACCAGCAATCAATACCACATAGCACAGTGCCAGCTGTGGTAGCTCACGCCTGTAATCCCAGCACTTGGGAGGCAGAGACAGAAGGATTGCTGAGTTCGAGGCTTGCCTGGACTACATAGTGAGCTCAGAGCTAGCCTGAACTACAAAGCGAGACTTTGTCTCTAAAATAAAATTAAATTAAATTAAAAAGATTATTCTATGTTTGAAGGAGATACTAAAATTATAATTTTCAGATTTTTTTAAAACAAGAATAATCTTGGGCCGGAGGATTAGCTCAGTGGTTCCAGTGCCTGCCTCGCAAGCGCAAGGTCCTGAGTTCGGTCCCCGGTAACCACATACAATACTGGGTGTGGTCACTCACGCCCACCAGCAATCAATGCCACATATCACAGTGCCGGGTGTGGTGACTCACGCCTGTCATCCCAGCACTCGGGAGGCAGAGGCAGGAGGATTGCTGAGTTGGAGGCTTGCCTGGGCTACATAGTGAGCTCAGAGCCAGCCTGAACTACAAAGCGAGACCCTGTCTCAAAAAAAAAAAAAAAAAAAGAATAATCTAAAACCAATATTTTCAGGTTATTTTCTAACATCTGTCTTTCTTATTTTACTTCTAGGGAAAAACATACTCAGTGTTTAAGAAGACTTCTTTAAGATTTTTTTTAGGAAAAAATTTGTACTCTACATAACTAAAATTTTATAATATATAATTTTATATTTTATAATATATAATTTTACATTTTATAGAGGCCCATGGAGCTAATTTACCAGAATATAACTTTGTTTAAACTCAGCACCATCTGTAAACATTAAAAACTGATAAGCTAGTCAAAATGATTTATTCACTAAGATCTATTTTTTATTTTTACAATGCCATAGCTTATGCCCAGAAAAATACTATTACAAATGTTCGTATAACCATAATGAAGAAATCTAACTAGCCTACATTTTCTTTTTAAGACAGAGATGTTTCAAAGCTAGAGAAAGGCCTAAATCTGGCTAAATAATTGAAGTAAATGTAAGAGAGAGTCACTAGTATATTTTTACAAAGGCCTAAAATGGGAGTGATAGTCCCCAAAGCAATAATTAAACTAAACCTAACAAAAACAAAGGGTAAATCTTGCAGTAGAACTCCCAGGGAATTGAGAAGAGGGTTTTGAGGAGTAAATACAATGCGAACAACAGAAAGAAAACTGAAGATATAGACTGGATACAGCCAGCCTGACTTGTATACAGCGGGGTGACCAGCCACACGCACCATTTCGATGGTATCAGACCACCGTAGAAAGCTCCAAAGGAATATCTCTGCCCGGACATCTCTCCGGGACATTGTCTTCAGGATTCCAGAGTCAAAGGAGGGCTCCAGGGGTCCTGCAGGGACACTGCTCACTGGCTGGGACTTCTCCTGGGTCTTGGCTGCCTGGGAAGGGGTAGCATTTCCTCCATTCTGTCCCACGTGCTCAGTCACAGTTTTTATTTGTTGCAAAGAGGTCATATAGATGTGCCTCTCTTCATTACCTGCAGCAAAAGGATGGATGTGCACATGAAGTTTTAAAATATGTATTTTTAATTTAAATTTTAATAAAATTCAGATTCAAATGAAAAATAAAACTCTACAGGTTCTCTTATTTGAGGCCTATATCCAAGTGAAAGGTAACCAAGGAGATGGAGACGATTCTGGGTGTCTCGTATTTTCTCAGACCCTAGATCTTCAGAAATTTTTCACAATTTACAGCAACTATTAGTGGCTACTGAATTAAGCATGATCACACCTCATCTCACTGAGAACGACAAAGGGTTTACTGACATTTTACAAATACAAGAGCTGAGGCTCTCAATGTTAAACAAGGCTCAAATTCAGTTAGAAATGGGCAGAGCTGGAATTCAACATCAAGATCTGTTTGACCTCCATTGACAAATCCAATACTTTACAACCACTACCAGCGAAGTATCATGTGCTAAGTACAAAATACATGTGTGTCATAAGATCAAATGAATCTAAAATTCCACCAGTGCAACCATGTCATTTTGTATGACAACACAGTTTCATGGGGTTTGGTAGTCCACAGACCTCTAGTCAGGGCACCAAGAAAGAATCTATTTGAACACTAGAGAATTATAATACAGAGTGATACACTGAATTCACAGTTTTTTTCCCCATTCCTGGTGATAGAAACCAGGGCCTTTCTACTGAGCTACATCTCCAGACCATGTGTTTTTGTTGTTGTTTTGTTGTTTTTGTTTTTTTGAGGCAGCATCTTGCTAAATCATTAAGTTGCCCAGGCAAGGTTTAAACTTGTGATCCTGCCTTAGCCTCTCTGAGTGCTGGGACTGCAGGTGTGTGCCTCCATGCAAGGTTAAATTCAAGACTCTTAAACTGTTCTTTCCTGAAGATTTGTGAAGCGGTCAGTAGGATTAGTTGGCCTAGGGATCTCTCCTCTGGTCACAAAGTTGTCCTGGTCAACACGCCAGTCCTCTGAAAAAGGAAGACATGGACTAACCACTATGGGGTGTGTGCGGTGTGTAGTGTGTGTGTGTGTGTGTGTGTGTGTATGCCATACCTGTGCTTTCAATCCACATATTGTATGTATATGGGGTGGCCAAAGTTGGGCATTATATGAAAGAATTCATATGTCAAGACCTACAATGCTGCTGATGGCATTTGACGGTTGTTGGGTAGTTGTCTTTCAAAATGCTGGGGAGTAAATCCAGGGTCTGTGCTGTTGGTCACGTGCTCTCCCACGGACCTGCACTCCCAGGCCAAAAGCCTTTTGTATAGCTGAAAGGAACAGCATGTTCTTCCTCCCACATCTGTCCACTGATGTGCCATTTTTTGTCTAAGAATTTAGCATTCCTGACTAAGTTTACTCTGCAAACATGCCAAGCTGCATGTTACCTGATAAGAAGGAATCTTAAAGAGAGCTATTAGATTGAATAACTCCAAAGGTCAAGCTCAGTAAAAATGTGTTGCACAGTACTGAGCTGAAAGTGAAAACATTTTAAAACAAATAAATTATTATGCATGAGTAATAAAAGTTTTTGTTACTATAAATAGCTTTTTTTCACTTAAAGGACACAATAAATTTCAGTCAGTTTTATAGAATTAATTACTTAAAATTTTAAATGTGAATTGAATATTTTTGAAAACTTAAAAAATGATTTAAATTCTCTGTGAAAGACTACTTCTGATACAAATCCTTCAAAACTAAATGCCAGGATTCATGACCCTTAAAACTTTTTAAGAACCCACAGTGGCCTGAACAGTTTCCATTTTTATAAACAATACTCAAGTAAAAGATAGTCATATGCTGACTATTTTCTTAAAATTCTCTGGATGTTGGGCCGGAGGGTTAGCTCAGTGGTTCCGGCACCTGCCTTGCAAGCGCAAGGTCCTGAGTTCGATCCCCGGTAACCACATATAATGCTGGGCATGGAGACACGCCCACCAACAGTCAACGCCGCATACCACAATGCCAGACGTGGTGACTGACGCCTGTAATCCCAGCACTCGGGAGGCAGAGACAGGAGGATTGCTGAGCTCGTGGCGGCTTGCCTGGGCTCCATAGTGAGCTCAGAGCCAGCCTGAACTACAAAGCGAGACCCTGTCTCAAAAAAAAAAAAAAAAAAAATCTCTGGATGTGGAGGCTTATACTTGTAATCCCAGCACCTGCAAAGTTGAAACTGAAGCAAGAAGTTCTCTGTGAGTTCGAGATTAGACTGGGGTACATACTAAGTTCAAGGCCAGCCAGAAATGCAGAAAGACTCTGTCTCATCATAATAAAAAAGGAAATCACTCTTTTTCAACTTAGATGCTTACCACAGCTCTTCCTTTTTTTTTTTTTTTTTTTTTTTAAGACAGGTTCTCACTTTGTAGTTCAGGCTGGCCCTGAGCTCACTATGTAGCCCAGGCAAGCCTTAAATTCAGCAATCCTCCTGCCTCTGCCTCCCAAGTGCTGGCATTATAGGCATGAGCCACAATGCCTGGCATTGTAGTATGTGGTACTGATTGCTCATGGTATTATTATATGTAGTTACCGGGGATCAAACCAGGGACCTTGTGCTTGCTAGGCAGGCACAACCACTGAGCTAAATCTTTGGCCCAACTCTTACTATTTTTAAAAAATTCAATATAGAATATGTGTTTTATAGAATATGTATATCACATCCTGGAGAAGCCTCCATTACCTCTCTCAGCAGACAAAGCTATATGAACAAAAATCCAAATCCCCTTGCTAATGCTGGCCATGAACACAGTGTATGGCTTGGGCTTTTGAAAGAGGATTGTGGGGCCAGGGATGTAACTCAGTGGTGCCACACCTGCCTGGCAAGGACAAAGTCACTGAGTTCAATCCCTGGTATAGCAAAAAAAAAGGATTGCAGATTCAGCATTGAGGAAGTGGCCATCTAAGCAATGACACATTAACACTTCCTATGAGATCACTGTAGGTCATAATATCCCAGAATAAGACTGTGAACAATGACTTCTGGAGAGAAGTGAGGGTCCAGTCTATGTGTATCTGGTGAAGTTGGGGCTGAGAACTTCATGTCTTCATGACTCTATGACTAGGTTAGATTTGGGGATTCAGAGACTGCTGTGCTGTTTATACTATGAGGGGTCTTCATTTTCCCAGAAAGTGCTGCTGGGCTGCCAGAGGGGAAAAGAGATTTAAAAGCCAAGAAATCTTTTCATCAAAAGATGAAAAAAACTAGACCAACAAACCTATCTCCAAGCAACATAAAAATACCTGTATTTAATAGCAGGCCATTTGGTACATCATTAATTGTCTCTCCAAATGAGTACTTTTTACTTTTCTTATTTACAGCTGGGTTTTTTTGCTGTTGTTATTTGTTCTGTTTGTTATTTGTTGTTATTTGTTCTGTTTAAAATGATATGTAACTGTGCAAAAAATGTCAATGAGGGCCATAGATTTAGCTTAGTGATTCTGGTGCCTGCCTTGTAAGCACAAGGTCCCTGGTTCGATCCTGGTAACCACATAAAACAATACCAAGTATGGTGACTCACACCTACCGGCAATCAGTACCACACACCATAGTGCCAGGTATGGTGGCCCACATCTGTAATCCCAGCACTCAGGAGGCAGAGACAGGAGGATTGCTGAGTTCCAGGCTTGCCTGGGCTACATAGTGAGCTCAGGGCCAGGCTGAACTACAAAAGGAGACCCTGTCTCAGAAAAAAAAAAAAAAAGTCAACGATGTTAGCTTAGGGAGAGCAATCCATTACCCACTCTCTTCCAGAGAGACACGTGTGCCCCTGCCACACAAATAGCAGCCACTCCGTGCAGCTTCTAAGCTGGATGCCAGTGGTTGAAATAACTCTTTGTCCTTACTGCACAAACTAAATAATTAAGAAAAATAATTTTCTTAAGTAGATAAAGTAACTCTACCTTATTTCACTTTACTGTTTGTACTGATTTGCTTCTGCCTCTAACATGTTGTCCCAGAAAGGGACCACTAGGCTTTCAGGGAATAAATATAATGCCACAGAACAAGTTGATAGAGAGGTATTCACTAGGTGACCATGCATCCCTCTTGCAAAGACATGGGGGTGGAGTATGTATTATCTCCATAAGAGAAGGAAGAATTGCGAGAATACGTGGCTACAAACCCACCGCAGTGAAGCTACTCTTAACAAACTAGACTCCAGAATGTCTGCAGGAGTCGCCAAATATGAAAGGGATGGGCCACACCTAAAGCACACATCAGCAAGTAATGTACCAAGTATATGGAAAGAGTATGCATCATCACCACTTCCTGTCCTCACACCACTAAGTAAGGAACGATAAATGGTGACAGGGCCTTAAAAAGAAAGCACAGTCATCCGCAGTATTGGGACTGGAGCCCCCACAGCAGAGCTTCATGTGCGTGGGTGCTCGGGCCTCTTAATAAAATTCTCCCATGCAATTTAAACCACCTGTGGACAACTTACAATCCCTATTATAATGTAAAGGCTATATAGTGGAGTGCAGTGTTTAGAGAATAATGAGGAAGAACGTGGCTACATGTTTAATACAGATGCAACTTTTTTTCCAATTATTTGTGGCCCACAGTTGGCTGAATCTGCAGAAACTGGCTGCGGAGGGGCCACTAGTTCATTGTGTGACGAAAAGGATCACAGGTGACCTGAATTAGCCTCGGGGTTCAGGGAGGCTCCTGTGGGAAGTGACAGATAAGCAGAGATGGCAGAATAAAGAATTAGCCAGGTGCCAAAGGGAAAAGAGAACCTGCCAGTGGGTAGGAACTGCATGTGCGCAGACCCTGCAGCTATCACGAGTTGCAGCAGAGTTTGGTGAAAGGTTAAGAAGGCAGACAGAGGAGGAAGCAGAAAGGAAAGTGGACGGCGATGGGGTCGGTCAAAGAGGACCCCAGTGGTGACACTGGCAGAAGCAGCTGAGGTGCGACAGGCTTATTTCTCAGCAACCAGACAACAAAGCTGTACTTCAAAGAAAGTATGACTAGTCTCGAGGGAGGCTTTCCAATTTACATTTTCCCCATGGGCCAAATATTCAAAAGAAAACTGAAAACACTTCAAATGAACACTGAGAAGAAGGGGGAAAAAAGCTAGAGAAGAAATGGGCATAGCTTAAGGACATACTCATAAGTGAAATAAATAGGTCACAGATGTGTAAATATCATTTATTTTCTCTGGTATGAGAAACTGAAGATGTAAATGAGTTTTAGAATGTATATGGATATTGTGAAATAGTAAATATTCCAAAGGTAATGGGGGGGCAGAGATTGAGCTCAGTGGTTCCGGTGCCTGCCTTGCAAGCGCAAGGTCCTGAGTTTGATCCCCAGTAATCACATATAATGCTGGGCATGGTGACTCACGCCCACCAGCAATCAATACCACATACCACAGTGCTAGGCATGGTGGCTCACACCTGTCATCCCAGCACTCAGGAGGCAGAGACAGGAGGATTGCTGAGTTCGAGGCTTGCCTGGTCTACAGAGTGAGCTCCGGGCCAGCCTGAACTACAAAGCAAGACCCTGTCTCAAAAAACAAACAAACAAAAAAAAGGAAATGAGGCTTAGGGATAAGTAATGAGGGGAAAGAAAAAATGTGATGTTAAAAAACTGGAAACCAAGCTTATGTATATGGGGGGTTGTAGAGTGGGTAGGGGAAGAGAAAACATGGGAATTTAGTCATGTCAATAGTAGTACAAATTCTCAATGTTGAGTGTGTTCATGATATGTATATATAATGTACCAATAAAGATTCAAATTTTAAAGAATTTAAGAACACATGAACCACTCAGAGAACTTTTAGTCATAATTGTTTGGAGACCTAGAGAGGCAAAGACAACAAATTAGAATAGGGTCCATAGTAAATGCTAAACATTGTTATTTGGGAGACTATTCATTCACTGAAGTAGGAAAGATAGGTCATACTGCTAAGAAATAAATGATCAAAAAGTCTATCTAAAAGTATGGCTATGATGAAGGAATAAATCAATAACTGAAGAACACTTAAAACAGTGTCTGACATCTAGAAAATCATGTATGTGTTGAATAAAAAAATAGCAATAGCCAAACAATGTGCTGCTTTAAACTAATTGAAGCAGAATAGAGAATAACAGGGTGCAACAATAAGGGTGACTTTAGCTGGTTGGACTTTGGCTTTGGCCACCCTCTGACCAGCAGTCCGTACATCCAGGGAGGTCCCAAAAGCTTGAGAGCTTGAGAAACAGTATCACACTCTGTGTCTGAAGATCACAACCTGATTGCTGGGGATTTAGCTCAAGTGGTACCACACCTACCTTGGAAGCACAAGGGCCTGAGTTTGATCCCTGGTACCACACACACACACAAAAAAAAAAAACAGAAAAGAAAAGATCACAACCTGACTTTTCAGACTTGCCTGTTTGTACCACAAAGAAAAATTTATGCACCCTGGATTTTAAAAATCTATACAGAAGACTTAGCAAATTCCAGTTAGGCTCTAAAGGTGATGCAGAGAATAATAAAACATTGCTTTTTTAGTTTTTAAAAAATCTGTATAGAAGGAAACAGCTTGTCAAGCCAGTAGAGCTTGCCATTGCACCTCTTCCCAATTTTATGATCAATACCCAACAATGCCACCTTGGTAGTGTAGCTTGAAAGTGATCATGACTGGAGCCATAGCAAGCAAATCAGCAACTCCAGATCAGAATTTCTCAGTCCAACCTCACTGAAAATAAGAGGTTGATCAAACATTGGCCCATACAGTAGTTTCAGGGTACCAACTGTACACAAATTTTCCCAAAATGTGGAGATGATGACGAATCTAAGATAAATATTCATCCCATCATCAGTCCAGGAAAAATTCATGATCATACAGTCCCAAGTGTGAAATAGCCATAGCATCTTTCTGTATAAAAGGCACTGTCTGGGGATGTAGCTCAGTGGTTCTGATGCCTGCCTCACAAGTAAAAGGTCCTGAGTTTAGTCCCAGTACAAAAAAAAAAAAATACTAAAGGCATTGTGTTGTTATCCAGGAAATTCAAATTTTCAGCTCCCTGCCATGAGTTTTATAAAACTCTGACAAGAAATGGATGGGCAGGTCATTTCTGGATTTTATGTAAAATTTTAACAGAAATTTTTTGTCTGAGGACCCAACTGGAAAGTTATGACGTTTTAACATTACTTTCTTTTGGGGGCCAGACATTTGGCTCAGTTGTTCCAGTGCCTGCCTCGCAAGTGCAAGGTCCTGAGTTCAATTCCCATTAACCATATACAATGCTGGGCATGGTGACTCAAGCCCACCAGCAATCAACACCACATACCACAGTGCTGGGTGTGGTGGCTCACACCTGTAATCCCAGCACTCAGGAGGCAGAGACAGGAGGATTGCTGAGTTCGAGGCTTGCCTGGGCTACATAGTGAGCTCAGGGCCAGACTGAACTACAAAGCAAGACCCTGTCTCAAAAAAAAAAAAAAAGATTACTTTCCTCTCCACCATTACTTTATAAATTCATCCAACATGAAAAAAATACTAAAAGTTGATAATATTATCAATAATATAATATATAATAATAATCCATTTTCAAGGATTGGGAAAACTTTCTAAGTAAAACTTGCTAATCTTCAGCTTTTCATGCAAGCTATTTTGGCCAGCTAATATATGTTTAGACTAGAGAGTATGAAATATAAAGAGTAAGACAAAAATAGTTATATTACTGCCAACTAATTATAGATTTTGAAATGGTGTGAAATCTCCCTATTATGTCCCCTGTATTCTTTTTTTTTTTTTTTTTTTTTTTGCTTTTTTGCTTTTTTGAGACAGGGTCTCGCTTTGTAGTTCAGGCTGGCCCTGAGCTCACTATGGTGCCCAGGCAAGCCACCGCGAACTCAGCAATCCTCCTGTCTCTGCCTCCCGAGTGCTGGGATGACAGGCGTGAGCTACCACGTCCGGCATTGTGGTATGCGGTGTTGATTGTTGGTGGGCGTGAGTCTCCACGCCCAGCATTATATGTGGTTACCAGGGATCGAACTCAGGTCCTTGTGCTTGCGAGGCAGGCGCCGGAACCACTGAGCTAACCCTCCGGCTCCCCTGTATTCTTATAAATACTTCAGAATATGAAGTCCTCATATACTGATTAGAATCAAATGAATTTACAATACAAACCAGAGCTAGAAATCCGAGCTAGAACTCAAGCGAGGAGACGAAGAGGACACAAATGGGGATGAGCCTGATTTGCTGCATTCAGAGCATCAATCTCAGTTTCAATTATACACATTTACTAGTGCAGTTTGCTAACATGACCTTATGCCCACTGGACCAGGAGTTTCATTGAAGGGAGTTCTTCACTATCTTCCCCGAGCACCTGGCATTGGTAGGAAAGAGATTCACCAGCAAGATTTACCAAATAAAAGAAGGATTTCTTTTCTGGGGTCTGTTAACACAAAGGTACAGTGAGAACCCTGGTGAATGAGGCCTGACTAAAGCAAGAGAGCCTAAAGGCTTGACCCAACAATTGCCCAGAATGAACTGGAAGAGGGACTGTGGCCTCCTGCACAGAGTCTACCAGCCCGGTGGCCCTCTGGCCCCGATCCTGGAGAGCCCTCGGAGAGGGCCTTCAGAACTGATTCCATTAGCAAGCCCTGGAAGAAGAGCATGCCGGCAGATTGTGGCTCCTGCGTAGCTCAACAGGTCTTAGGCAGACACAGAAATGGCTTTGGCAGCAGCAGAAGTGGTTCAAAGTGTGTTAGAAACCCCCCGGGGCTCAGCCATGTCTGTGGTCCATAGACTGGAAGAAACAGGGAGATGAGCAATTTCAGAAGACTATGTCTGTGAGCTCACAGGAGGCGGTCCCTCATACATACCCCCTCCCCAACAAGCCACACACACACCCAGAAAGAGGGTGACTTGGTATCCTAAAATAGCAGTGCACGCGGAGCATGAGAAAAAGCAGTGTTCCCATAGAAAGGACCCCACTATTAATACACACCCAGTGTCAACAAAAAGTGACCGGGAATATCTGCACATTCTGTAGGTCATCAGCTCTCTTCAGCCCAAGACAAGAACATTTAGATATCGAAAATCAGTGACCTACGCTTTTCATGTCACACGGGGTCCGACAAAAGCTTGTCCTGGTGGGTAAAACAGAAAACACGGCTTGGTGTTCTAGAGAAATGCCTGCAGGGTGTTCCGATACTCCATACATCTCCCTGGCATATTTATTTCAAAAATATTCTGCAACTCTCAAGGATCTCGTTTTACACACCCAGGTTGTTCGCAACTGTTTCCCACTTAGGAAGAAATTAACAAGATAAAAACAAATTGCTGGGGGCCGGAGGGTTAGCTCAGTGGTTCCGGCGCCTGCCTCACAAGAGGAAGGTCCTGAGTTCGATCCTGGTAACCACATACAATGCTGGGCGTGGTGGCTCATGCCTGTAATCCCAGACCTCGGGAGGCAGAGACAGGAGGATTGCTGAGATCACGGCGGCTTGCCTGGGCTACATAGTGAGCTCAGGCCAGCCTGAACTACAAAGCGAGACCCTGTCTCACACACAAAAAAAAAAAATTACTAAAATCATGCAATGCTGCTCCCATCAAGTGGGATGTTGGCTCAGGACTTTCATAGCACCTGATGCTCTGTATTAGTTGGCCTGGGGCTCATGCCGAAAGAGAGCGTTTGAAAGTCTAAGCTGCACAGATTGCGCCCTGACAGCTGCGTCTTTCTTGGGAAGTATAAATCAGAAACGTTACCCACTTTCGCACCCGTCTAGCAAGTAGCCACTTACTTCTTGAGAAGGGGGGAAAAAAAAATCCTAGAACTAACGCAGTTCCCTGGAACTTCCTTCTTTAATGAAGCCAAAGGAGGGTAAGGAAGGAAATGTCCTCCCCTCTTGGCATGGCCTGAACTCAGTGTCCCTCAGACACATCCCTGACTGCCCTATTGCAAAACAACACATGGAAACCAAGCTCATGCTGGGCTGGTATTGTATAATAAGCTATTTCTTAAAAAGAAACAAAGAGGAACTCAAAATGTCATTCATTTTATTAAAAGAAAATCAGTGTCCCCAGCTACTTTGTTCCTTTTAAATCCATAATATCTCTTACATTCTGATTGACATACGATAACTCACATTTTAAAGAAATCTGTCAAGAAAGTTCCTTTAGAAATTTAGATTGATCTCTCAGCTTTTTACCTTGGTATTGATTATAATATACTTCCTATAATCATGAGTGGGCATCAGAATTGTTTCTGGGGCTTTAAAAATTTGTAGATTGGTCAGCATAGTGGTGCAGGTCTGTAATCCCCGCAGTCTGGGAAGCCAAGGTGACAGGATTGCAATTTTAAGCCCAGAAATTTACCAGCTTAGCAAGACTGGGCAACCTAGACAGCCTTGATTGCAAAATAAAAAATGAGAAGCACTAGGGATTGTAGCTTGGTACAAAAATCCTAAGCCCAATTCCTTAGCACCACAAAAAAGTAAAAACTCATAGATGCCATGCTGTCTCCCCTTCTGTGGGCCAGTACACAGAGCCCATGTGTTTGTATTTGGAGATTTTCCTGGTTCTAGGTGTCATCCAAGGTGAAGAGCTCCTGCATATATAAATACAGGCATAGATATATACTGTATAGATATATACAGTGGATTTAAATGATGTATACTATATATATCTTTATATATATTTAAATCCACTATATAAAACAGTGGATTTAAAAGATATATACTGTATATAGATATATCTATATAGATATCTATACTATATAGATATCTATACTATCTATATCTATAGATATATCTATATATCTATGTACTATATAGTATAGCTATCTCTATACTATATACTATATATACTAGATATCTATATATACTATATAGATATCTATATATACTATATATACTATATAGATATCTATATACTATATATAGTATCTATATATATGATATATATCTATAGATACTATATATATCTATATATACTATATAGATATACTATATAGATATACTATATATATCTATATATACTATATAGATATACTCTATATACTATATAGATATACTATATATATCTATATATACTATAGATATCTACATATACATATATAGTATCTATATATACTATATATAGATATCTATACTATCTATATCTATATAGAATCTATATAGAATAGATATCTGTATATATAGTTAACAAGAAGCCTCTGTGTCACTAGAAATACCAGTCAATAAAGATCATCAGTGCCATGCATTTTAAAAACTCTACTATGGGGCTGGGTGTGTAACTCAAGGTTACAGCTCATGCTCAGTACATGCAGGTGACTGGGCTCTGTCCCCAGCTCGTGCACACACACAAAGAAGCCATGTTTCATTAGTCAGTAAAGTAGAAACAACTCAAGAGGATCAGCTCCTGCTCTTCCTTCTTCCTCAGGCCTGGCTCAGTCCTACCTTCCTACATCATCCGCAGTTCACGCTCAGGTTTCTGAGCATGACTGAAGGAAACTACTTCAACTCACCTGTGGTATGTCCTCCCTGCAGCAGCCACTCTGGGGCCTCCTATAGCATCAGACATTCTCCCTTCCTCTTCGTTCCACTGCCCGTAGAAGAAAATGTACTCGCTAGTTCACAAAGACACAGGCATTGACAAGTACGAAGTGCACCTGCCCTCTTTCTCCCCACTGTGGCTTACTGCTTCCACATCCATAAGTCACCTGGCAAGACCAAACAATTCCTAGTGCCTGGGTCCCACTCCCCCAAGTCATGATCTAACTATCTAGGGACATAGCCTGGATGTCGAAGAAATTTAAAGACCCTCTATTGATTCTATGTAGAACTGAGTGTGAGACCCACAGCTCTTAATTAGGGACATAAAATCAGCCATCCAAAGAGATGGTCTTTTAAAAAATTTATATATGATCATATCCAGGCCCCAAAGATCCTGATTTGGTGCACACAGGGGCTGTATTTGGCACTAATATTTTTTAAAGCATTCTCTTGTTTTTTTGTATTTTTTAACTACCAGGAGAAAATGGACAGAAATATTACAGAGGCATGAATCCAAACACTGATGGATAAAATAGATTAATATATTGATTATCATATTTTGTAGGTTGTCTATTTATAAATTAACAAATTTGTACCCTACACAGCCTTTAACTTTTCTTCATTAAACATTTAAATGTAAACTTTTTTAGAAAGTAATTGATAGATAATTTTCACTTGAAGGAAAAAGTCATTTTAAGCATAATACTAAAGACTGAACCAAAAAAATGTAAAAAAGCAGCTAGCTTGAAATAGGCCAAAACTTAAAATTGTCTATCTAAAGAAACACCATGGTAAAACTGTAAGCCAAATAACTAGAACGTATGCCCCTACCTATGGCTGAGAAGGCGTAACTTCTATAACATTTATAGAACACAGAACTCGGTAACAAGTTAAAGGAACAAGAAAGGACATAAGAACAGAAAACTAGATAAAGAACCTAAGTACATGATAGCTAAAAATACAAATGGGCCACGAAACTGTGGGAAATGTGAAACACAGACTCCCTTACAAGGCAAACTGTGAAGGTAAGAAGATAAGAGTTGCCAGTGCAACTGGCAAAGATGAAATGGAATAAGTTACAAGGTTGGGGAGAAACAGGTGTTTTCTTACACGCTGTCTAGAGAGTAGATGACAGCACTCTTTAGAGAGAGTGACTGGGCTACACATATCCAAAGCCTTACACGCTTGGGTTCACGTTGAGTCTCAAACTCAGCACCGGGCCTTTAAGTAAGGAAATAATCATCTCTGCTGCTAAGGCCCTGAGCCCTGCCTGGCCTGAGCCTCTGGGCATTAAAGAGATGACACAGAAGGAATTGGAACAGGGCCCCTGTGAGCAGATTTATTTGAAAGTTGCACCCTGCCAACACCACGCCTGGCACCCCTCACTGGTGTGACATGGAAACCACCTCCTCTGCAGAGTGCTGAGTTCTCCACTCAAATAGCCTGCTGACCTCATCCCTGCAGCCCATCGCCATCTACGCACAAAGTCCTCCCTCAGCCAAAGCACTCTTGCCTCCGTACACCATCCCCACAGCCCCCTGCTGACCCCCTTCTGCGTTTCCCTGCATGTGCAGCCAGCCCATAATAGTAACTTCCTTCTGGCAGCCGGGTTGCCAAGGAGTCTGGACATGAGCAGAGGCCCCAGGTCTTCTGAGGACACTGTGCAGCGTCCTCCTCCTGCTGTCACTCGGCTCGTGGCTACGGCTGGTTAACTCTGTCCATCCCGGCTTCCATTGCTGAGGGGTTTCCAACTCCCATAACGAACCCAGGTCATGTTAAACTCAGACCTCCCACATGGCACGTGGACCCTAACCGTGACTTTTCTCCTCCCCATCCCAAACACCCATGACCTTACTCGTTCTAACTATATTGTTGTTCTTTGCTAACAAAAGAGCTTAGAAGTGTCAAACAAACAAACAAACAAAAAGAATAAATTCAGTTACCAACCACAGAGGATGAGCTACACACATGATGATCCACTGACACAATAATGAGTAGAAGAGATGCAAGAGCAGGCGATGTAATAAGAATGATGCCCATGCAGTGAAGGAGAAAAATGATAAAATGCATTTTCTTAAGAGTGTACAATAAATGGCCATCAGTCATAAATCTTTAGTTGGTCAGATTGTGGTTGATTTCCCTTTTAACTTTTTGTTAATCTCTATTACACAACTTTTAAAAATGGATATGTATTCATCTGGAAAAAATAACACTAGAAATAAAATAATTCAAAATATGTTATAAAAAGTTGCAAGTTTCTTAGGGTTTGAATCAGCCTGCATGCGCCCCAGTAGCTTGGGCCTGCTCCACCTGCAAAGCTCAGTTTGTCCAGAGCCCTTTGCCTCTAGGTGGTGCAAAGTCCTGCTTTTGCAGAGAGCCGGGCTTGGAGAGGAGCCTGTCTCCTGGGCTGTGGCAGTGCCCTAGACCCAGAGACAGCCCACAGCTTGACGCGAGGTCCTGGATGCGTGGCTTTCAAACCTTCCATCCCCACCCTTAAAATCTTACATAAAACGACGCCTGAATGAACACTCTACTAATTTGATGGAGTCGGAACGGGGACCACCGAAGACCCCAAACCTTCCCTCCCCACAAGATTTCACAGCAGTTCTAGAAGTAATAATTTTGTAGTTTTCAAAATGACAATTTGACAAACAAGTCAGGGTTGAGTTTTTGAGTGTTTTAAGAAGACATCTTCCATTCCAGCCACAGATGTACAGATTCAGGGTATGAAATCCAACTGGAGTTGTTTTTATTTCCCGAAAAACACCCACTCACTTCAACATACACACCTGAGCTCCTTCACGATGGACCTTCCTTTGATATAGAAAGCTTTCTTCACCATGCTCACTTACAAACTCCTTTACACCCCAGACACACTCTTAGGTCCTTTCCAACCTCCAGCACCTTAGATTAAGTTTTCCTTCACCAATGCCCCTGTAGTATCTTACCTGTATTGTCTGTTATACCATTTCAGAACACAATAGCCAAGCTGGGCCACAAGTCTATTTAAACAAATCCTGCAGGTAAGGTTAAAATCTCCCACCGTTCCCATGAACACATTCAAATATCTGCTTATGCCTGCAGATGTGAAGCAATGCTAGGTAGTGGCATGGAGGGGAGCTGAATGGTGACCGTGATTAGACTTCAGACAATACGATGTCTACAACGAGGGCTGGTGTGAGGAGAAGCTGTGAGACACCCCACGGGCAGAGACACCTCAAAAGAAGAAGTCTGGTTCTATCAGACTCAGCCACAAGGACCACAACAGAAAAGGAACATGGTAGTTTCCGGTGAAGAAAAACAACCATTACTTGGAAACTCTGAAGCGTGTGCAGTACACTCTGAGGATAAAAAGCTGTTTCTAAACAAAAAGTTATTCCAGTATGCTGAGACTTCTCTAGAGCACACTGAAAAGAAGTCCATATTCCAAGGGCCAAATGAAAGGTAATCCATCTAAAGCTCCACCAGAACATTGGCACAGGTCCTGAAGACAAGTAACTTCGGGACAAGGATGGGCAGTCCAGACTCATGCAGGCAGGGCAGGGACAGCAACTCCGTTTTGCATACAAGAACGATCAGAGCAAAAGAGAAGCAGTGGAATGCTTAATGGTCTAAACCAACCAATAGGAAGACTGCTGACACACCAGTCCTGGGTTTTATACAGGAGCAGCATGAGATGGGAGAGGAAGGGGAGATGCAGGCCTAGTCGTGAACAGGCTGGGACTGAGCTACAAACTTCAGGTGGAAATGCTGGCGTGCACTCATTGTACCCACGGGCCAGGAAGGGCAGGGGATCTTCAAGCCAGATAATTCTATTGCTGTCCTTTGTTCACATGGCTACAATACATATCATTAGGCACTATGTATATGTGAAACTGGCATTTCTATGAGGCAAAAATATTTCCATGAAGGTTCCATCATGGAACCTATGAAATGAGGCACTTAGGGATGGTGACACGATGATCACTTGCAATGAAGGGGTTTTCACTGCTAATAGGAAGCCAATAAAAAATGATATCTTGGTCCAGCACATTTTGTACTGTATTTGAAATTTAGAAAAGAAAAATTTACCCAAAGATAACTTTCTAGAGCTTGGCAGTCAGATGGTAATGATGGCACATGAGGGCCTATAGGTCCAAGCAGGTAATATCTCAATTTCACCCAGTATAAAATCAAAACTGCTGTAAGATAATGGACAGCTGTATATTCCAAACCATTTGGATGGAACGCAACTTATACTTTCTCCACATTTGCTAAAGGGTGGCAAACTTTCTAAATCTTGCTCATCTTCCCATTCTACCCTATTTCCTTGATTCTAAAAGTGCTACATGTAGTGATACCATATTCATAGCACATTTCCTTGAAATCAGATTGATGCCTTAAGATTTATATGTTAATGTGCTTAAGTTCCAGGGGATAAATGAGAATGCTCCATAGACTCAGAATTTGCATAATTTACTTTACTAATGTGCATATTTTTACTAATATGAGTTGAAAGCCTGCATAAAAATTAAGAGCATGCACCATTAGTATTCATAAAGATATTCTGAGTAGATGCTGGGTTTTGATGGAGCTGTTCAACCTGATATTAATTATTCCCCTTCAATCTGGACAGAAAGGAGTTCAAGGAGGCTCCTTAAGAAGCAGTTATCCAAGATGTTCTAGAGCCTTCTTCCCAAGACTGACTTATTCTTTTATCTCTCTTATTTTGATTCTCAAAAGTTGCTGGATTCAGGAAATATTCCTTTCTAAAAATCCAGCTCATCAGTAACAAAAACACAGTGTTTTAGCTTATTCCCCCAAAAATATAAGTGCATTTTTAAAAAATAGAATTTTTCACTTGGACAGAAAGTTTACATTACTATAGAAAATATAAGTTCATTTAAAAACAGTCTTGCAGTTCTAAGGAATCCAAAGATTCCTAAAGGGTTTAGAGATTCCCAAATCTCCTCAGCTTAGACAAAAATACCCGGCTCTGGAGAGCAGGTGTAACCGGGGATCACTTTCTCCTTAACATGTGCTCCTGGTGCCACCTTCTCTCTCACCTGTGGTGTCTTAGATAGGACAGTCATCTCCTACCCCACGACAACTGAAAACAAGACCCTCAGATTTGCCTTTGGTTTCCTACTCAGTCTTTCTTTCAACATGAAGAGCGAAGCAATGGGAAGGATGTTGCATGTTGGCCCACGAATGAGTGACTGGTTCCCTTCTTTCCCCTGTCACTCTGAGACCTTCCGGACAGAAGTGATCTCACACCATCTACCCATTTCAAATGCACAACATGACAAAATCTTAGCCAAACAATAATTTTAGAATATAAATATTGCAAATCAAACATATACTATCATGATACTGAATAAAAACTAAAAGAGTTTATGACTGAATAAATGAAATATTCAAATAATAAAATACATGTTTTATGGCCCATCTGCGTTTAAATTCAACTGATCACTTTGGAGAAATACAACCTATTGTGGCTTTATTAATTTGGATTTTTGGCTTTTTTAATAACCCACAATTAAATTCATATAATTCTTTAGGATGCAACTCATACAAATTACACTTACCTGTAAGAAAGAAATATCTGAATTATCAATTTATTCATCTAAACTTAAAGATGTGAGTTCTTAGAAAAATACAAAGCTACAATGATTTCCTTAGGTAATTTTCTTGCTAAGGTAAACTAAATTATTTGAGAATTCTATTACTTTATCAGAGCTACCAAAAGACAACTAAGATCTAAGAATAACTATCAAAACAGATTTTAAAATAGCCATGCTTAGACAGCTTCCTTTTTATTCTTCCATCAGTAGTGTTACTCCTAAGAAAAGATACAGAATTATTAAGCATATAATCAGATAACAGAGTGGCAGCGAAGTGAAAAACATATCCAACTTCTAAAAAACATTCATTTTTAAAAGAGTACTTACTGCTTTCCCTCCCTCTAAGAGGATACATCCTGAGTTTTTCAATAATATCGACCATGATCAAGGACAGCAGAACCAGAGACACCGGCAGGTCTGGGAGGGAATCAGGTAGTAATTCAACGGACCCACTGCTGTTCTTTTGCACCTGTTTTCAGAAAACAAGTTAGACTCATTAAATTCTTGTGCTTATTTTACTCAAACTCTTTTTCGATACTTTGCAAGCAGTGCTAAGTTACTTGTAAGTATCTTAACTAAAAAATTGAAAGCTTGTTTCTTTTTTCTGGCTTCTTGGGCTGTAAATATCACAAGGTAATGAACTATTTCTTCAAATGCAATGAGTATTCATCTAAGTGGAAGAGTTTTCAGTTCAAGACAGGGCTCAGTAAGTACATGCAAAAATAGAGTGCCAGACTCCTGGTGACTGTGGGATGGCTAATTCCTCTCACAGTGATTCCCAAACATGTTTCAAAGTCTAGCCTCAGAGAGCTGGGGAAGTAAGTGAGGGAATCAAGGGTTTTCCAGGGAGGGAGAATTCAAGTTAAACCCAGCGGGCTTTCCTCCTTCACCTGTTTAGGGACCTCAGAGAACTTCAGTGTCATATGAATGGAGAAATACCGAAACCTTTTCCTTTGAGTCAAGAGAAAGACAAAAATGCCACCAGAACCATTTCTACTCAACAATTTACTGGTGGCCTTTGCCAATGTAATGTGTCACAGGAGACATAAACAGTATTTTAAATTTTGAAAATTTTAAAAAAAGGTTATTCATAAACTGCATGGTTATATATGGAGAAAATCCCCCCAAATGCATAAATTATTTCTAAACACTAATGACAAAAATTTAGAAACTGAAATTCTAAAAAAAAAAAAAAAGTTACCATTCAATGAAATACCAATTAATATTTCAAATCCCCCTCCTTTGTTTTTTTGTACTGGGAATTGAAGCCAAGGCTTTTACAGTGAATTTCATAAGCTCTTTGTAAAAGTTTTGTTTTTTTTTTAATTTTGAGTCAGGGTTTCGCAAAATCACTAAGTTGTCCAGTTTAGGCTTGAACTTTGGACTCTTGCCTCAGCCTCACAGCATGCTGGGATTGCATGAGCCAACACACAGGAACATTTCAACTTTTCATCAAACATGATGAGCAGATGCTGATCTATGTAGAAGTACAAAGGCAAAAAAAACACTGATGTATAGGATGACGTACTCCTCTGGTTATAGCTAACTGTTACAAAGCTATAAAACTTGAGAAACAGGGCCGGAGGATTAGCTCAGTGGTTCCGGCGCCTGCCTCACAAGCGCAAGGTCCTGAGTTTGATCCCTGGTAACCACATACAATGCTGGGCGTGGAGACTCATGCCCACCAGCAATCAATACCACATACCACAGTGCCAGGCGTGGTGGCTCATGCCTGTAATCCCAGCACTCAGGAGGCAGAGACAGGAGGATTGCTGAGTTCAAGGCTTGCCTGGACTACATAGTGAGCTCAGAGCCAGCCTGAACTACAAAGCGAGACCCTGTATATTAAAAAAAAAAAAAAAACAACTTGAGAAACAGTGTGGTGTCTGTCAGAATAGCAATAGAAAACTAGGCCATGGAGCACAACAAAAGCCTAGAAACAAAACACGTGCATGCACTTACAACAAAGGCAAAACCACAGAGACCTGGGCAGGACAGTCTTTCTTACTAAGTGGTACTCTGTCTGGTGGACGTTCTTTTTTTTTTTTTTTTTTTTTTTTTTTTGAGACAGGGTCTCGCTTTGTAGTTCAGGCTGGCCCTGAGCTCACTATGTAGCCCAGCAAGCCTCGAACTCAGCAATCCTCCTGTCTCTGCTTCCCAAATGCTGGGATTACAGGCGTGAGCCACCACGCCCAGCTGGATGTTCTTTTAAAAGTAGGTACAACTTGATTCTCGACTACACAGCATCTACAAGCATTGATTCCAGGTGGATTGTAGCCCTAAAAGAAACTGGAAAAACAATGTTCCTACAAAATACAAGATGAGAGGGCATCTTTGGGATTTGGATGTTCAGATTCACAATATGGAAAAATTTTCTCAAATAAAGGGCCAGAAGCAATACACATAAACGAAAGAAATTGGTAAATCAGATTATTTTTAAATTGAAAACTTATGCTTACTGCTGGGCATGGTGGCTCATACCTGTAATCCCAGCACTCAGTAGGCAGAGACAGGAGGATTGCTGAGTTTGAGGCTTGCCTGGGCTACATAGTGAGCTCAGGGCTAGCCTGAACAAAGCGAGACCCTGTCTCAAAAAATAAATAAGTGAATAAATAAATAAATAAATAAATAAAAATAAAACGTATGCTTACTAAAAGGAAGAATATGAAGGTAAGCTGCAGAGCGCTGAGGTACAATAACACATAGAACCAAAACAGGGACTGGTGCACAGAGACAGCACTTTCAAATTAGTTTTTTAATAGATAAGCAGCCCAAAAGGAAAATGAGGTGAATAAAAAGATGCTCAATCTCACTACTTATGGGGGAAATTAATTTCTTTTTTTTTGAGACAGGGTCTCGCTTTGTAGTTCTGGCTGGCCCTGAGCTCACTATGTAGCCCAAGCAAGCCTGGACCTCAGCAATCCTCCTGTCTCTGCCTCCCGAGTGCTGGGATTACAGGCGTGAGCCACCACGCCCAGCACTGTGGTATGTGGTATTGATTGCTGGTGGGCGTGAGTCACCACGCCCAGCATTGTATGTGGTTACCAGGGATCAAACTCAGGACCTTGCACTTGCGAGGCAGGCACCAGAACCACTGAGCTAAATCTTCATCCCCCGGAAATTAAATTTAAAACTACAATAAGAATATAGCCACTAAGCCAATGCTTGGTGGCTCACACTTATAATCCCAGCACTCGGGAGGCAGAGACAGGAGGATTGCTGAGTTTGAGGCTTGCCTGGGCTACATAATGAGCTCAGGGCCAGCCTGAACTACAAAGCAAGACCCTGTCTCAAAACCAAACAAACAAACAAAAAGAATATAGGCACTAGAATAATTAAAAGACACAACAGTGCAAGTGCTGGTCAGGATGGGGAGGAACAGGAACGCTGGTTCTCTGCTAATGGATTCTTCTATACCACATATATCTATCTGTACATATATACATATATAAAAGGTGCTTTCCTCCACAAAAAAATTGAAAAGCAGGCAAATGGTTCTGTGGTTGAGTTTGGGAAGAAGGAAAAGGAAGTCACTGGAAGAAGAAATAGGTAGAGCTGGCCAAGCTGTATTCTTTGGCCTGAGTTCCACTTCCACAGGGCTGGCTCTGTAGGCTCCATTGATAGTGTACATTTATGCTTTGTGCACCATTCTGTTTGTTGGTCACATTTTAGTGAAAGACTTAGTGAAAAATTAAGCAAAACAGGAAGGAAAAGATGTAACTTAACCAAAAAGAACTATCAAACTCCACAACTCATTGTCTGTTGAGAGATCCTAAACTGTATTTTTAAAGCTCTTGGGAGGCTCCAAGCAACTGCTTTTCTATTTCCCAATATTCTGTAAATTAATCAGATTAATAGAGCATTCTTCTCTGACCTTTTAGGATACTAAAGTTTTCCCAGCCTGTTAATTTTGCCTATAAAAGTTCTGCCCTGTGGACAAGCCCCAGAGGCCTTTTGAGCCTCTATTTAACCAAAACATAAAGTCTTTTTTTTTTTTTTTTTTGAGACAGGGTCTCGCTTTGTAGTTCAGGCTGGCCCTGAGCTCACTATGGTGCCCAGGCAAGCCGCCGCGAATTTAGCAATCCTCCTGTCCCTGCCTCCCGAGTGCTGGGATTACAGGCGTGAGCCACCACGCCCGGCATTGTGCTATGCGGTGTTGATTGTTGGTGGGCGTGTCTCCACGCCCAGCATTATATGTGGTTACCGGGGATCGAACTCAGGATGTTGCGCTTGCGAGGCAGGCGCCGGAACCACTGAGCTAACCCTCCAGCCCCATAAAGTCATTTTTAAAGAGATGTCCTCTGTAAGGAATTAGTGGATACTTATCTAAGAACTTAAGTTTTAGAGGCTGTTCCTTTGGGCATCACCATATTCCATTTTGGACTAAGGATAATAATGAAAAATATCAAGGTGGTAGAAGGAACAAATGTAGATGAACTTTCAAATTTTTTACCTTTCCATTATTTTGAAAAAACATTCACATCTTGCATACATAAACACGAGTAATGATTTTTTTACAAATTGAATGTGTCTTGACAATCACAGAGCCAACAATGATCTTATTACAATATATATATATATATATAGTATATATGTATAAATTTGGAAGAAAACTAGATTAAATCAATTTTAAGAAATTTATTAGGAGGGCCGGAGGGTTAGCTCAGTGGTTCCGGCGCCTGCCTCGCAAGCGCAAGGTCCTGAGTTCAATCCCCCAGTAACTACATACAATGCTGGGTGTGGTGACTCACGCCCACCAGCAATCAACACCACATACCACAGTGCCGGGCGTGGTGGCTCACGCATGTAATCCCAGCACTCAGGAGGCAGAGGCAGGAGGATTGCTGAGTTTGAGGCTTGCCTGGGCTACATAGTGAACTCAGATCCAGCCTGAACTACAAAGCGAGACCCTGTCTCAAAAAAAAAAAAAAAAAAGAAATTTATTGAAAACTGCTGCTGTCAAATTCTAATGACAGAAAACTCTAAAATCTCAAAATTTTGCAGCAGAACAAATAAAAATTCCATACCTCAGTCACTGCTACAGAGAAGCTGAAGCTGGGCAGTGTGGTGAGTACGACACACATCATCAGAACAGGTCTCCTAGCAAGGGAGAAAAAATAAGCAAAAGCAATCATGCACAAATCAACAGTTCCTGTTATATT